>OU696696.1:161506989-161599049 GCA_916050605.2 Platycheirus albimanus | reverse complement strand
TTTTTTTAACAATTTGGCTCTACGTAGGCATAGATGCGAGATCCAGGAAGAAAGTATTGGGAACTCTTTATCCACTTACACACGTGGCCGTGCCGTTGTACAACTTACTTATAACTTTGAACATGGCTTTGCTACAGCTGTTGAAGTAAACCTTATTGAAGCTGTCACTTCACCTACACCTGCATCTAAAATTTCGGATGATTGCTGGCGACATCTACGAAACTTGCAACTGGCTGATCCTTCCTTTGGCACAACGGAACGAATAGATGCATTGCTGGGTGCTGACGTTTGGGGTAAAATAATTACAGATGGCATTCTTCGTGGTCGTGATATAGAACCATTTGCGCAATCAACTCATCTTGGCTGGGTGGTGTTTGGGTCTGCAACAGTTCAATCTCATGTGGCGCCCACAGCGAGGTCTTTGGCGACTAACGTTAAATTTGATCAAGGCGTTGATGATTTGCTACGCATTCTCTTTGAGACCGACAACGATTGTAATTCATCAAATGGCATTACGGAGACGGATTTATGTGAGTAAATATTCATGGCTACGCACACATGCAATCCAGATGGTCGTTACAGAGTGCGAATACCATTTAGAAGTAATGCACCACCACTTGTTTATCAACTTCAGCGCAGACTTACTTATAACAGAGATCTTAAGGATTGATACGTTGCCCTCATGAACGCGTACATACAGCTTGGCCATATAAGTGCGATCTTGGATCAACTTGGTGATCCATCAGCCACATATTACATACCTCATCATGCAGTCACAACCAAATTTCGATTGTTTTTAATGCTTCGGCGCAAACATCAACAGGCATCTCACTCAATGATACACAACTAATTGGGCCACTCATACAAGAGTTATTGGTTCACATTATTCATCGCTTCCGCCGTGACGCTGTTGCACTCTCTGCAGATGCACACAAAATGTTCAGGCAAGTATTGATTTACGAACGACACAGGCTCTGGCAAGAAATTTTGTGGCGAGAATCACCAGCTGATACATTGTGCACTTACCAGCTTAACACCGTAACTTACGGCACTGCTACCGGTCCCTATTTCGCAGTACGTGCAAACCAACAGTGTGCCATTGATAACTGTCATTCATTGCCGACAGATGAATGAGCTAACGCTGCTCAGGCAAGCATATTGCGAGACTTCTACGTTGATGACTTCCTCACTAGTGCGCCATCGGCCAAGGCAGCAATCGAATTAGCTAGAGATGTTGATTTCGTACTCAAGAAAGGACATTTCCTTTTGCACAAGTGGCGGTCAAATGAAGCTGGTGTTCTGGTTCATCTTACTGATAACCCATTTACTGAAGAAATTGAATTGCAAGCCACGGAGGCAACCGTGCTGGGATTCAATTGAGATCCAATGGCATACAAACTATTCTACAAGGTGAAATTGGCAGATGTTTCGAATTGCGCTACGAAACGTCAAGTTCTAAGCGACATTGCAAGGCTTTACGACCCACTTTGCATTCTGACACCAGTTGTTATCATCGTGGCTTAACTCTTTATTCAACGACTATGGGAGGCAGGATTGGCATGGGACACACCACTCCCGCGGGACTGTTTAGAAGGATGGCATGCATTTCGTTGCAATTTAAAAGGCTTGGAGAAAATTCGTATACCACATTGGCTTGGCATGGCGTCTGGCAGAACTTCTCACCTTCATGGCTATTGCGATGCGAGTATGAAGGCATATGCGGCTGTCATATACCTAAGTCCGGTTGACAGGAGTGGATAGTGGAAGGCAGTACTTATAACATCTAAGACAAAGGTGGCACCTTTGAAGAATGTAACAATTCCAAGACTTGAACTCTACGTAGCCCAACTTCTTGTTACAACGATGATGAACATCAGGAAGGTATTGAATTTACACAAGGTACCATAAACAATGTCGAGTGACTCCAGCATAGTTCTCCACTGGCTCCGTAAACCACCAACACAATTAAAACAGTATGTGGCAAACCCATTACAAGAAGGGTAAGGACATAAATATTATCCCCTTGATTGAGCGCTTCAGCAATCTTGGCAAAGTGCTTCGTACAACCGCCTACATCTTCCGATGGAGAAAGTCACATAAACAATATCTTTGGTCACAGTTGCGGAAATGGAAGAAGCTTTATACTGGCACATAAGTGCTGTACAACGCACATACTTCCCTGCGGAGACCAACTAACTTCAAATGGACAACAACTTGGCTGCATCCAGCAAACTGGCTTCACTTAATCCATATCTGGACAGCGAGATGGGAGACATCATCCGTGTATCTGGCAGATTAGACAATCCTTCCTAAGGACTGAACACTATCAAGACTAATTGCGGAAAAGGCACATCATGATACTCTCCATGGTGGCATACAACTTATGATCCAGACAATCCGAGAAAAATATTAGATCCTTCATGTACGTATTCTTGACAAAAATGTTATTTTTTGCTGCTCTATTTGCAGAAGGCATCGACATGCCATGGCCAAACAATGTATGGCATCGTTACCTTCATCACGAGTAATCGCCGCTCCACCGTTTTCAAATGCAGGAGTGGATTACTTTGGTCCATATAACATTCGCATCGGACCACGAAACGTTCGTACAGTGAAGAAAACTTACGCAGCTATTTTTGTTTGCATGGCTTCGAAGGCTGTACACATAGAGTTGGCTGAGAACCTGACAGCGGAGGCATTTATTAATGTGTTCACACGATTTGTGAATCGCCGAGGTCCATATAACCATCTCTTTAGTGACAATGGTACTGCGTTTGTGGGAGCAAATCGGCTTCTGCAAGAATACTTAGAAAAATGGCGAGGTGCCTATACATTACAACATCTGGCAAACCAAGGCACCCAATGGCACTTCATCACACCAAGCACACCTCATCATGGAGGTGTTTGGGAGGCATCGGTCAAATCTGCCAAAAGACATCTTCGTCGAATTATCGGAACCCAATCCATCTACTTTGATCAGTTGCATACCTTACTTGTACACGTGGAGTCTTGCTTAAACTCTAGACCGCTAGTGGCACTACACGATGACATTGATGATCGCTTGGCTCTGACTCCGGCAGACCTATTAATTGGCAGATCTCTTATGGCAGTTCCAGACAAATCAGTTTTGGAAGTACCTACACAGCGAATAAGCTATTGGCGACAGCTCAGGCAGATGCAGCAACATTTCTGGAGACGATGGCAGGATGAATATTTACAAACTTTTCTACAACGCACTTGATGTTATGAAGCATCAGAAGGCCTCAAGGTTGGCGATGTTGTGATCATCAAAAATGAGAATCTACCAGCAACACAACGGCCACTGGGTAGAGTCATGAAACTTCACCCAGGTAAATATGGACTCATCCGAGTCTTCACCGTTAAGCATCAAAGAGGTGAATACATAAGACCCATACAGAAATTATGCAAGATACTGAAGGATCCTGAACGTACACGTCCAGCCGGGGAGGATGTTCAAGATCATATCATCAATTGTACGAATAGACCTAATCCGCTTCTACATAACAAAGCGATGGCTGACCGAACAAACCTTTTGGAAGGCTTATGACAGCGAGTGTCATCATTATTCTTCTCTTGTTGACATCCATGGACATTCGTTTTTTAACTTTTGAGAGAGCAACAATTGTTTGGCAGCAGTTCCTATTTTTTTTTACTTTGTATTTTAATAATTGAATAAAATCTTGTGTGATCATTATTATTCTTTACAATTTGGCATTTTGGTCATTTTTCAACATTCTGAGTGTATGCTCACTTTCTCATACACAGCACATACAATGACAAGACTTCTCACAAAAATGTTTTCAATGCATGGAATTTCAAAGTTAATCATAGCTGACAATCAGGCATTTAATTCCGTTTAATGAACAACTATGCAAATTAAATTAATTTTGATTTTAATTTTACCAGTCCTAGATACCCATAGGCAAATGGTATGGTGGAAAAAGCTGTCCATATAAGAAAAATTATTCATAGAAAAGCTTACCATGTACAAGATATCGACTTAGATCTGTTAGACTACCGTACAAATCCAATCTAACGTATAGGTTATTCTCATGCAGAAATGCTTATGTCTCGAAAGTTTAGGACTAAGTTGCCTATAAACACCAAACAGTTAAGACAGGAGGTACCGGTAAACATATTACTCCATTTAAAAACAAAACAAGATCGAATGAAAAATTTTAAACAGCCTCTGAAAAAACCGCTGAAACTAAGGTCGACACTCTGAATCAAGGAAAACACAACTTATCCCTTCGGTGGTACAACGTATTCTGTTTTATTCTAATGTAATTACCTCTACATTACAATTCTAAATATGTCTATCTTAACAACATACATTTATTTATTCTTATATCTATTTTGTCTTAGGCCTAATTACCAGCTATCTTAAAATAAATATGGAAGAAGATAAAACAAACAGCGAAACGAGCAGGCATTTATTGTCTACATCATAAAAAATCACGGATGGTGGACGTGAGTAATAAATGCGTTTATTGTCTCACAAAAGGATCAACATGCGGCGGCTTCGCGTCGCTTTTTGCTTTATCTTAATCTATATTCTATACCGTTATAAACTATAGATATGTACCCAATATGGGAATACAGATTCTTAGAACTAACTTAACTAAACATATGAGAAATACAAATTCTTAGAACTAACTTAACTAAACATACTCCCGCCATTGACAGCATGTTAAATGTGTCAATCAATGTACTGGTGCAAGCGCGATACTGGCAGGTAAGAACCTCGTTGGGAGCTGGCAGAATTGTTGAATTAATTTGGCGATTATGATTACCACTACAATCAGCACGATCCATGTAACTATGCTTATTTCATAGTGTGTTGCATTATGGGCGTCCAAGTCGAAGTCAATCGGAAGTCCGAACAATTTCGGTTGTGTTTTAGGAATATCTTCAATAGCGATCGTTGTGGATACATCCTTCAAAATTTTAGAATTCAGTTTTGGTAATAACCAAGTTATGTTGACTGCAGGATTTACATAAGTGACGTTCTGTCGAACTTTATTAAAAGCTACAAGTGTTACATCAGTTGAATAAAGATGGCAACCAGCGTCCAATTGAATAATTCCTTGCTTCTTGATCGTCTGTGACGTTCGCAAATTGTGACACTCAACTTCTATTGTCTCCTCAGCCATTACGGAATAGAGCCATGTATTTGCAGCCTTTAATTGTATCCAAATTGACGATGGTGGATTTATCTTGATCACACAGGTTAGAGGCATTATATTCTTCTTCAACAACAGCTCCACTTCACAAGGTGCTGAGTTACCAATATTGTAAATTGGCTGCGACTGTGGGCATATCCACGCTGTGCCAGAATTCATATTTTTGCATTGCAGAAAGTCAACATCTCTGAGATTATAATATCTTTTTCTTGAATCTCCTAGAAGCAAATGGTTAAAGCTCGTTTGAATACTAACAAATCGTGATTCATGAAATGTTGGATAAGGGTGCACTTCATATATAGTAAAGCCTTCGCGATGGACCAAGGGAATTTTTATTTCAAACAGGATGAATTCTCTCGTACCTTGCGCGCTTATTTCAAAGACATTGTACAGGTCGCTTAATCCTTCTGCGGGTAGTTTCAAATCGTATGGTAGTTGAAGTTTTATTTTGTGTAGATGTTCTTGAAGTTGATCAGGAGATATGATGTGTTGGTGAGTGTTGCTTTGTGTCTTCAACATTGCTTGTTTAATTTCTTCTTGGAAATTTTGAAATTCATCCATTATCAAAAAGGCATACAGAACCCCGAGATTAAGCTGTTGTAAGCCTTCACTTCGATTTAGCTTCTCCATAACAATTTCAAAATTTCCTTGTACCTTCAAAAACTGATCTTGTAAATGGTCATGTTGCCTCTTGATTATGTTTGAGGTGATATCTTGTATCGATGACATGTTATTAAGTAACTGCAAGTAATATGCTTCACTTTGGCTTGTCCTTTTAACTTTCTCCTCTAAGATTTCCGCATGTTCTTCATCCATTACTCCAAAAAGTGCATGCTGAATCGCTCCAATAAAGCTTAAGGGTGCTCTTTTTCGTCTTCCTCTACGATCGCCGACGATAAATTTGTGATTGCTGGTTATAATGACCATTTTTCTGCGTAACTGTTCTTGGATATTCTGGCTGCTGCTTGATTCTTTAAGATCTTCTCTAGTACATATCCATCGTATTTGTGTAACTGATTTGCTGACATCCTCATATCTGTTGATATATGTAGTGAGGTTGATGAAGGCTATAAGAGACCATGACGATTTTTGCAGTTTAACGACTCCTTGCTCTTCGAAGAATAATCCAGATTGGTCTGTCAAGGTCTTTAACTCAAAACTTAGAGCTTGAGGGAGAACTAATAATAAGCTTAAAATAGTCAATAGACAGTTTTTGTTCTTTATTCTTTTACAATTTTTATCATTCTTAAATTTAGGAACTACATTTAAAGTCTTAGCATTATGATTAACATTTTTGATTTCGTCTAAATTATTTTGTTTAAAGCAATTCTTCGGATTGATTTCTTCCTCATTTGGAAAAGGACAAACATTGTGAATTGACCTTTTTGAGACTCCATTGCTTGTCCTAACATCTACTATTCGACAAAGACCATCTTTACCAAGTGATGTATTTACTACCCTGCCCCTTCTCCAATTCATTGGTGGAACATTATCCTCTTTAAGAAGAACTAATGTACCTTCTTTAATGTTGTTAGAGGGATTTTGCCATTTATATCTTTTTTGTAGTTCTGATAGATATTCCTTGGACCACCTTTCCCAAAACTCTTGTGTGTTAAAGCACACTACCTTCCAGTGCTCTCGAATGTCTTTATAGCTTTTATTATCCTCAGAGTCTCTAAAAGTGGTGAAAGATTCACCAATAAGGTAGTGACCTGGGGTAAGAACTTGCAAGTCATTAGGATCATCTGAAAGTGGTGTTATGGGCCTTGAATTTAAAACAGCTTCAATTTGCACCATGAGAGTGCACAATTCTTCAAAGGTCATTGTGCCATCCGTAATACGATAGAAATGTTTTTTAACGGATTTAACGCAAGCCTCCCATAAACCCCCTATGTGTGGTGATCTAGCTGGTATGTTTATCCATTCAATTTCCCTTTCTCCACAAAAATTCTCCAGCAAGGGATTATCATCTCTTAATAGAACGTTTAGTTCGTTTAAACTGTTGGCCGCTCCAACAAAGTTTGTGCCATTGTCAGAATAAATTTTTAATGGACAACTTCGACGTCCAACGAATCTTTTTAGTGCACCAATAAATGAAGCTGATGTCATATCCGAAACTACTTCTAAGTGCACTGCTTTGGTTGAGAAACAAACAAAAACGCAAACGTAAGCCTTATCTGGCCTTTTGCCTCGGATTTTGTGATGAATAAGTAAAGGACCGAGAAAATCGATGCCAACATTCACAAACGGTCTAGTTCTTATAACTCTGTCTTCTGGCAAATTTCCCATAAATTGATGTATTGATCTTGGATTTGCTTTGAAGCATCTAAAGCATTTTTTTACCACCTTCCGCGTGAGCTCTTTACCTCGCAGAGGCCAAAATTGTTGTCTTACGATTGCTAACAGTCCTTGTGGACCCATATGTAAATGTTTTTTATGTAAATGCTCTATTAACAAAAACACCCACTCGTCTGCGCTTGGCAGCAATATTGGATGCTTGGCATCAAAGGCTAGATTTGACTTTTGAATTCTTCCTCCTACTCTTACTATACCATTCTCGTCTAAGAATGGTGAAAGCGTTTTAAGTTTTGACGAAGAAGTGACTGCAGATTTGGCTTGCAACAACTTTATCTCTGCGGAAAAGTGTCTTTTTTGGATTACCTTTATAAGGACAATTAATGACTCCTTTTTATAAAAGATCCATGATTTTTTCTCTCGTTTGGTTTTTAAATTTTTATATTTTAACATATATGCTACCACATTTTGAAGAAATTCAAAACTATTCCTATGATTAATAGTTTCGCAAATGGGTTTTAAAATTGAAGAAAGTACAATAATTTTGTGTTTTTTAATCTCCGGAATATTTTCCATTGGAAGGTATGATTTTGTATCTTCCAATTCTGAAGTATTTTCCTTTATAAAGGTAGGCCCTTCAAACCAAAAGGTGTTGTTAATAATATCAGAGGGATAAATTCCCCTTGAAACTACGTCTGCAGGATTAATTGAAGTGGATATATATTTCCAATTCTGCAAACAACTGTTTGTTTGAATATAATTAATTCGGTTCGAAACAAAAACTTGCAGCGATGCAGGATACATTTCCAGCCAACTAAGAACTATCCTTGAATCTGAAAAGTAGAAAATATTATTAAAATTTATTTTCAAACAATCAATAACCATTTTCATTAAGTCTACTAATAATACCGCTGCACAAAGTTCTAGACGGGGAATAGTTAAAATTTTTACTGGAGCGACTCGAGATTTCGAAGCTACTAGTTTTACCCTAATCTCTCCTGATCTACCTATAGATTTTATATAAATTGCAGCACCGTAGGCTTTCATGGATGCGTCACAAAATCCATATAGCTCAATAAGCTTAGGATGATCTGAAATCATGTGTCTAGGAATTTGAATTTTATTTAACTCGGTCATTTCAAATCGGAAACGTTTCCATGAATTTGCTATTTCATCTGGAACTGGAGAATCCCAATCAATTTTTAATTTCCAAAGTTCTTGCAGCAAAATTTTGGCCATTACTGTGACTGGGGCTAAAAGACCGAGGGGATCAAAGAGTTTAGCAATATCCGACAAATATTTCGTTTCGATATTTTAAAATCTGAGTCCCAGTTTGATTTGACAAAGATTGCATCCGATGATGGATTCCAAGCCATACCGAGCGCTTTAACGTTGTCTGAACTGTCTCTGTTTAAATCAACCGGAATTTGAAGATCTTTTTCATTGAAATTTTTCAGCAATTCTGAGTGATTGGCACACCATTTCCTCAGATGAAATCCGTGATCTTCCAAAACGTCATAGACCTGTAGCTGCAGTGCTTTCAACTCATCCAATGAATCACTTCCTGTCAATAAATCATCCATATAAAAATCGGACGTTATTATTGCAGCCGCCTTTGGATATTTAGTTTCTTCTGATTTTGCCGCCATTTCCAAACATTTAGTAGCAAGATATGGAGCACAATTCGTTCCATATGTAACAGTTTTAAGCCTATATGTTTGCAAGGGTTGCGTGGGATTCCAGCGCCAAAATATCAATTGGTAGTTACAATGGTTTTTGTGCATCCATATCTGTCTAAACATTTTCTCTATATCACCAGAAATAACATATTTATATTTTCTAAACCTTAATAAAATGTCAAACAAGTTATCTTGTAATCGAGGTCCAGTGTGAAGTAAATCGTTCAGGGAAGTATTGGTATTTGTTTTACATGAAGCATCGAAAACTACTCTCAACTTTGTTGAAATACTTTCAGGTTTTAATACACAATGATGGGGAAGAAAATATCCTCTACCTGAAATATTGTTTGCCAACTCCATGTGTCCAAGCTCTAGATACTCTCGTAAAAAGGAGTGGTATTGAGATCTTACCTCAGGATTTTTTTCAAGTTTACGTTCAATGGCAAGAAACCGTCGCTTAGCAATAATTTCTGAGTTTCCCATATTGGGCTTCTCGATTTTGAATGGGAGTTGAACAACGAATTTGCCATCCTGCTTCCTACTTATATTTCTTTCAAACAATTCTTCACACTGAACATCATCTTTAGTTAATTTAAATTCCCTACCCATTTCTTCTACTTCCCAAAATCTCTGTAATTGCTGATCCAAACTATTTTCTACATACGATGCTACCTTACAGCATAAGGTGGGCTTTTCTATTAAAGCGGGACCACTTACAATCCAACCAAATGCTGTATTTTGTAAGAACATTTTGTTTTTTTCTACGTGAAAGTTTTCCGTGTATAGTATTTCGTAAAACAATTCCGCACCAATCAACATATCTATGCCACTTGGGGTAAAATAATTAGGGTCTGCTAGCTTAATATGGTCCGGCAACTTCCCGGGCACGACCTTTTTTGCGGGTAAATTCGATATAATTTGTGGGACTATTAAAACATCTAAAGTAGCTCTGTAATCTGAACGCTTGGATCTAATGCAGACGTTCAATCTCTCTTTAATTGTAGACACATTCATAGCGATTCCTTCAATGGAGGCATTAGCCTGAAGTCCTTTGAGCTTTAATTTTTTCTGTAACGACTTTCTGATCAAACAAACCTGAGAACCATTATCCAGTAGTGCCCTACAGTTGATCCAGTTTCCTTTTGCGTCGGCAACCTCTAAAACTACTGTTGAAAGCAAAACACATTTCTGTTCAGCTTCATTCAGTTTAGTATTAGCATTGTTTACAACAGCACTCTTTACTTCAGAGTCACCTTCCTTGTGAAGCAATGTATTATGGTTACCATTACAAATTTTGCAGTTAGTTTCACTACACGTTTTATTTGAATGTCCATTTTTAAAACATTTGATACATAATTTGCTAGCTATAACTTTATTCCATTTTTCCTTGATGTTTAATTTTTTAAATAAAAAACATTGATGTGTGAAATGAGTTGATTTACATCCCATAATACATTTTAGTTTAGAAGATTCAGATGTCTCTCTAATAGAATTTTTCAAGTTTTGACCATTAATCAAAGGCCCTTGAAAAGCCTCCAAGACATAGAATTCGTGTTCTAAAAATGAAAGCAAAGAGTCCACTTTTGGTAGCTCCTTGGAACTTTTTAATGAAGCTTCAAACTTCATTCTTAAGTTATCGTCCATTTTCCTTACTAACAAGAAACTAATAAAAGCTTGCAGCAACTGGTCGGCTGACAAATCTGCAGCCTGAAGCGCTTGCAAGCTTCTTGAATATTATCTTTAAATTTTTTCACACTTTCCACTGTACTATCTACAAGTGGAGCGTCAACAAGGTTTTTAAAATAAATGGAAGTTATCGCTCGTTTATTCGTGTACTTTTCGTTCAGAAGTGTCCACGCTGTATCGTAGTTTGCTTCAGTAGGAGGCAAATTTGCAATTGTTAATGCAGCGTCACCTTTGACTACGGATTTTAAAACAACCATTTTCTGTGTTTTAGAAATTTTTTTCGCATCTATCAATTCAATGAACAATTCTTTGAATGTATTCCATTCGGTATAATCCCCCGTGAATTCTGGGAGTTCGATGCTGGGAATACTAAAAGGAAGCGTTTCTAAAGAAGCTTTCTCCTTTGCTGCACCACCGAAGAGTTTTTTGCATTTACTTTTAAGTAAGTAGTACGATTCCGTAAGTCCATCTTCATCAAACTGCTGAATGTATTCTTCACAGATTTTTTGGGCATTATCTTTTGCCCTTCTAAGTGATTCAGCGGTTTCGCCACCTACTTTAAAGTCTTCGCAAGCGTCCTCAAACTCGCGAAGAGTGAATGCAAAACGTTTAACCAGGGCAGCATCAGATGTTGCCTTGGCTAGGTTTATTTGAGGATTTTTTATTGTTTTACTAAATACCTTAACAAATTTGTCTATAAGGCACTTCCCAGAGTGCACGTGATTCCTTACCTTTTCTGCGTATTTCGTTTTGAAATACTCTACCTTTTTGTTGGCTTCAGCATATTCTTGCAGTGATATTTCATTAACTTGGAAAAGCTCGTCAAGTTGTTCAATTTTGGTTTTCCATCCCAAAATTGACGCCTTCTTCTCGTCGTATGTAGCCGCAACCATTGTGTTGTAAAGAACGACAACGTCCTGTCCAATGGTGTACTGCTCTTTAATTAAATCTTCCATTTTTTTTATAAGTTAACACACTTGAAATTTTAAAAATACAATTTTCACTGAAGCTATGATATTTAAATAGTTTTAAAATACAATTTTCACTGAAGCTAAAATATTTAACTAGGTAAGCTTTTTTTTTTTTTTTATTAATTTGTGCTCGTATTAAAACTTGGGGTCACCATGAAATACCGCTGAAACTAAGGTCGACACTCTGAATCAAGGAAAACACAACTTATCCCTTCGGTGGTACAACGTATTCTGTTTTATTCTAATGTAATTACCTCTACATTACAATTCTAAATATGTCTATCTTAACAACATACATTTATTTATTCTTATATCTATTTTGTCTTAGGCCTAATTACCAGCTATCTTAAAATAAATATGGAAGAATATAAAACAAACAGCGAAACGAGCAGGCATTTATTGTCTACATCATAAAACATCACGGATGGTGGACGTGAGTAATAAATGCGTTTATTGTCTCACAAAAGGATCAACATGCGGCGGCTTCGCGTCGCTTTTTGCTTTATCTTAATCTATATTCTATACCGTTATAAACTATAGATATGTACCCAATATGGGAATACAGATTCTTAGAACTAACTTAACTAAACATATGAGAAATACAAATTCTTAGAACTAACTTAACTAAACAGCCTCTATAGTTGGTTCAGAGCATACTTACCTCCGACCATATGTTATTGTGATGATGAGTTGGTCTACGTTCCTGACCAGGTAATCTTAAGCGTGTTTAAAAAGTTCCGATTGTAGACTATCGCGTCTGGTTATGGCTGCTTTAATTAAATCTCGGCTTACCAACTTAATATATTAATATAATTGATTCTTTAGCACTCAAGCCTTAATTGATATTCGTCTATTTTTTTTACTTAAGGATACTCGCAAAGTGATGGTAACATTGCATACAATCACGGCGATATAGATTGTGACTGCAATATGGAACAAACGAATCGTAGCATACCGTCATCCCACTTATATTACAACAATAAGGATAAGGCTGTATATGATACTGCCATAATGAATTTCGTGTATGTTTCAGTGTAAGAAAAGAATTCAGTTAGTTTATTATATAATATTAGAACTGTCTTCGTTTCAGGAGCCATCTTAACAAAATAGGTAAGAAAATTGAGGAAGAAGACAACACTAGACGAAAAAGAGTGGATCATGACAAGAATATTGAAGACTTTAACCAACATGCTTTTAAAAAATATGAATCAAAAAGCTATGATATGATATGATCGAGACAGTACATGATATTAAACTCAGAAAGTGTTTTGAGGAAAGAAAACCGTTATTGGAACAGGAAACCGGAAAGGGGAATGATAATAATATGCTTCTCCGCAATATTTGTGCAGAGAGGTCAACTTTTGGTCAAAATGAATGGAAGCCCCTGTTAAGTTACGAAGGTACATACATTTCTGGACTTCGCACTTAAATCTCTCAAAATATCTTCTGCCTGAAAAAATGTAACAGCTTTTTGTAAGAACGTGTATACAAAATATTAAAAGTGGATATGGCCGGAGAAATCAAATAAAATAGAAACATAGAAACACAGCACAACAATGGATTAAAAGCAACCTGCCCTCAAATAAAAATAAAATAAATTAAAATAAAATTAAAATGAAATTAGAATAAAATTAAATACTTGACTTTGAAGAAATCTATTTAAAATGGTTTATGCAAATAAGAAGATAAATCTTAAAATATTTTAGTTGATGTTTGTTTCTAACTGCCAATCTGATAGTCAAATGTCATTCCCATAACTTGCATAGGAATACTGAAGGAAGTCTACGGATGCGTGCAAGAAATTCGTGTTTTTCATTTTTACCATAGACCCAAAAATATAAAATACTATATCTGGCATAAGTACAAATACTAACATCTAATTTTTGGTTAGTTTTAATTTTTTGGAGTTTGCTAGATTAATTTTAATGAAATGTAGATAATATATAAATATATGTACATGTCGAAAGGGAAAACACCGTTTATTTAACACTTTACGTCGTGTGGAGTTTGACGCATCAAAAACTCAATCCTGTCATTTGTCGAAAAAGCTAAACATTACCCCCTTTGCCATTATACTTGAATGATTCTTACATACCTATCAAATTTTAAAAACAGCCTGCTGGCATTTGGGAAGAAATGTTTAAAATTGCAAGAATTTATTCACCTTTGCTTATACAAATTTGTGTACCTTTAAATATCATAAACAAACGATTTCGTGGTCAGGAACACTTGGATTGTTCCCTAGTCACCCACCTTGCTAAAACATTTAATGTGCATTGCAATCCAGTGTAGTCTACCAAATTTATTTTGTACAGGCTAAAACTTTAAAAAATGCATTTTTGTCAAATAATTTTAGCGAATTTTGTCCAAACTACACATAAGCCTTGGCAGACATCCTCAGAAGATCCTACCATAAGATTTGTTATTAATTAAATTGAGCCGAAGGCCTAAGTTGCCAGTGCTTGTAAGTGTGTCTACTCCGATCGATTCATCGACGGAGTTGTTGTAATTATAATAATAAATAATAATAATTTGACATAATGCACTAAAAATGCATAACGAAATTTTCCGGGATTTTCTTATTCTATGTCAATTCTTGGGCAAATACTAATTCGTCAAGCCCTAAATCGTCAAAACCGAACTATCTGTTCTCCAGTTATAAGCGAAGACACGTACGACACTCTCTTTTATTATATATAGACTAGCTGACCCACCCGGCTTCGCTCGGTTAGACAAATCTTAGTTTCATACGGATTAAATGAATTACAATTTAAAAAATAAAATTGCAGTATTTAAAAACTGACAGGAAACACATTTTTAACTTAAAACATACATAAGTGTTGTTAAGAAATATTTAATTTTAAATACAATGATATCGTATTTATAATCCAAAAGTTTTTGACTTGCGACTTTAGGTACTATAAGGCAAGTTATGCATTGGTCTTGAAAAAAAAAGTTAAAAACTCTGTCCGTCTGTATGTCTGTCTGTCTGTATGTATGTATAGATACCTACAGCCCAAACGGGTGGGCTGAATTGCTTCAAACTTGGTATATAGAATTTTTTAGGTATTATACAGAGGGGAAATTGAATTTTTTTTTAGCTCAAAAAATAACGGTACCTGCGATATAACCGTTACGTTAAAGCTTATTCTTCTCAAAAACGGCTCTAACGATTTCGATTTAAAAAAATCAGTGTTGCTTTTTAGGTACGACCAATTATATGGCTGGAAAAAAAGTTTTAAAAAATGTCTAAGAACGGTACTTTCCATAGGACCGTTTTTTTTGTTTTCGACTATCTCGAAAACGACTCAACCGATTCTTTCGAAATTTCACACATATATAGTTGTAGGTAGCTCAATTTGTACTGCATACCAATATTTTTGAAAAATATTTTTTTGTATTTTTAAAAACATCTAAAAAAAATTTTAAATTAATATTTTAAAAACTGCTTATTAAATTTTTTTCTAAAAATTATAAATAAATGTAATTGCTGAATACCTATGAAATGGCGTGTTTGAATTTTTTTGGAATTTTTTTTCAAAAAAAACTTTTTTTTAAAAAACCGCTCCACAGATTTTTATAAATTTGCTCTCATAAATTCAAATTTATCCAAGAAATAAAATGGTGTCCTTTTTTTCAGCTCAAATAAGTTTAAGTAGCTATTTATTTAAGAATTTTGAAAAATTTATTTTTTTCAAAATCTCAAGCCCCTAGACAACTGTCACACATTAGAGCATTAGACCCAGTCGTGCATTTTATTTGTTGATGCGCCCGGCGGAACTGGAAAAATGTTCTTGATTTAATTAATATTAGCAGCAATACGTGCTCAAAGTGGATTTGCGTTAGCTCTCGCATCTACAGTAATTGCTGCAACACTGTTGGAAGGTGGAAGAGCAGCATACTGAGCACGGAAGCTTTCGTTAAACCTGCGAATGAAAGAAAATCCTGTGCAGCATTTCAAAGCAATCAGTCATGGCAAAAGTGGTGATATAGCAAGCGGATTTCCGAAATCACTTCCCGTGATTCTGAAATCAACAGCGGCGTATGAATAAGTCTCATGTCTCAAGGCATCGTTTTTTTCGGTATGTGCAAACCATTCCATTGAGTGTGAATACGCAAGTGTTCTTTGGATTTGCCTGGCATGCCGCCTCATCATTTGAGTTTTAAGTTGGATCTGTCATCTTAATGCTACGAAACCTTTATGCCCCGAAACTGTGCAATGGAACCCAACTGATTGTGAAGAAGCTGATGAACAATGTGGTAGTGGCAAGGATTTTGAAAGGACCGTTCAAGGGAGAAGAATGCCAAATTCCGCGAATTTCCTTTTCTTCAACTGATTTGCCGTCAGCTATTATAATGTGGCATGTTTCCTAGTTGGGAAACCATCCTCACTCTTCATTTACGCTCCGGAGCAGAAAACAAATTGTTGTGTATCATGCAGCCTTAAACTCAATTCAATCATTTTGCTTATATAATTTATTAATTAACTTAACAATTTTTTAAATGAACCATTTGCATTACTCAAGAGCTTTTTGATAAACAATTTTTTTTTTATTTTCGCATTTAATGCATAAATAAATAATAAAGACGTTTTACCCACTCGCCAACGTCCAATATAAAGTTGTCCGTGATAAAAAATTGGAGAAACGTTTGCCTAAATTCCCCTGCTAACAATATCAATACACCACCAAATAAACGTTGGTTTCCTCGTTAATCTTTTAACGTTCCATTAAGGGCTTCCAATAATTTCTTGTGAACCATCGTGCACTCATCCCAAATGATTATTTTACATTGCTGTAAAACCTTTGCCATTCCAGATGTTTTTGAAATATTACATGTTTGAAATTCATTTACTTGCATGTTCAATGGCAATTTTAATGCAGAGTGAGCTGTTCGACCACCGTCTAACAAAGTTTGCGCAATCCCAGACGACGCAAGCGCTAATGCTATTTTATTTTCAGATCGAATCGTAGCTAAAATCCAAGTTCTGGTTTGAATACATATTTCCCATTCGATGTAATATTTCCTCAGTCATTTTATCCCGATGATTTGTCAAAAATCGCAGATTACAAACTTATTCCAATTTGTAACAACGAATGTCATCAATCAACATTTATATTATTATTCACTTTCATTATTATTAATTCATAATCATTCATTTATTACTTTAACATGAATACATTTTCACTTATTCTTAAATAAATATTTATTTCAATTATCTTGAACAATTAAAAACCTTATCTGGTCACACCAAAACATTAAAGCATTATATAAACAAAAACTCTCAAGTTGTAAAGCACTCAAGTAATTCACCTCACTCAAAGCTCAAGTGAGGTGAAACTTTAAACATAAAGAAAGCTCTAAACTACATCATTAAAAGCTCTTCCAAAGATGTATAAAAGGCCGTGCATGATCGATTCAAATCATTCAAGTCCTTTATCTTGAAGTGCGAAGTTCCCCGAGCGTCCACAAAAGGTAATTGATTTGAATCAAAGGCATTTATGCTGGTCGATGGTGCGACGTTTTTACTAAGCGTCCACTGGAAACTAGTATGGGTGACCTATAATATAAAGGCATTTATGTCGGTGGAGGGTGCGTCGTTTTTACAAAGCGTCCACTGGAAGCTGATATGGGTGACCTATACGTGTGCCTGCAAATGCATTTGTACTGGTTCGCCATGCGAAGGTCTACGACCGTCAATGGAAAACTAGTACAAATAGCTGTGTGTGTGTGCTTAAACAAAGTATTTATGCTGGTTCGCTGTGCGAAGGTCTACGACCGTCCACGGAAAACTAGTATAAACAGCTGTTTGCCATTAAAAGAGTTGCTACAGTTTTCATCACCTAATGTTCATTTAGAATAAAAAACTTAATACAGAACAATAAATTATAACGTTTTCATTTTTAAAAATACCCAAATGAATTCTTTTTATTTAATTAAATGGAAAATCATTTGGTTAACTTCCTATTCAACGTGTACTGCGGTCTCCGGACAGCATACGCGCGGTAGAAAGCCAACCAAAGCGGCGAAATTAATAAAGATTCTGTTTTCAGGAGTGACAAGAACCCCTACGAACCCCTACCAATTGGCGCCCAATTCCTACGTCAAATAGCCGTCCGCTACACTGACGCCCAACGAGTGGGTCACTTTCAATCCAGAAAATTTACTAAGCTAACCGCATATAAATAAAATGGCACAATTCACTGACGCCCAATTAAAAAAGTTCATAGCAGCTATGCAGGAGCAAACTATAACTAAAGGTAGTTTTAGCAATTGCACTACCAGATTGAAGGGTGAGCGAGACTCCTCAGCTGTAGAGGCATTCATAGCAACCATCACTGTCTACAAAGATGTAGAAAGAATCGACGACAGTGACGCAATTAAAGGATTCCCACTTCTTTTGCAAGAAAGCGCAGTTACCTGGTGGCAAGGTGTAAAAGCTGAAGCTGAAACATGGGATAAAGTCCTCACTCTACTCAGAAATGCTTATGCTCCTGAAAAACCAGCGTATAGGTTGTACATGGAGATATTTGAAACTAAGCAAAAGATAACAGAGCCAACGGATGACTTCATAACAACAAAGCGTGCTCTTCCTGCTAAGCAGATGCTGGCAACTATGCTATTGGAGCAGTTCTAGTCCAGGGGGAGAAAGCTGATGAGCACCCTATCGAGTACGCTTCACGACTTCTTACAGCTGCCGAACGAAACTATTCAACCACTGAGCGGGAAGCTCTAGCCATAGTTTGGGCAGTAAACAAGTTTCGTGGTTACATAGAAGGAGGAGAAGTTATTCTCATAACTGACCATCAACCTTTAAAATGGCTATTAAGCTTAAAGTCTCCAACAGGTAGACTTGCACGATGGGCATTACAGCTACAACCCTATGATTTTAAAATCGAATATACGCCAGGCAGGACGAACATCGTAGCTGACATGTTATCCAGACCCCCATGCCCTAATCCAGATCACACTGAATCTGAATGTAAGCTGTGCAGTTTCCAGATCGACATGCCATCCAGAAGACCTGGAGAGATTCGCGAAGCACAATTACAGGACAATCAACTAAAAACCATCATTGATTCATTCGAGAATAACGATGAGAATCTAACAAGATGAACGACACGAGGATATCTACTCAACGATGGTATTCTCTACAGGTATTCTCCAGAATCAGGTGCTGAAAACGCCCAGCTGGTAATACCACTACAAGAGCGTAACATAATTTTGACAAACTACCATGATGCCTCCACAGCAGGTCACTATGGAGTTGAACGCACTATTGCCAAAATAGCATCCAAATACTTTTGGCCAGGCATGAGAAAGGACATAACAAAACATATATCCGATTGCCTTGCAAGCCAGCGTTACAAACCAAGCAATATGAAGCCTTCCGGACTTCTTCAAACAGTTTCAAGCCATCAACTGTTCGAAATTGTAGCAGCTGACCTATTCGGACCATTACCTACCACAGCCGAAGGATATCAATGGGTCCTCATAGCCGAAGATATTGCAACTAGATGGATTGAAGTCTTCCCTTTTAAGGAAGCTACCGCCGAAAATTGTGCACTGACGCTGCTTAACGAAGTATTTCTTCGCTACGGGATCCTTAGACGTCTTATTACAGACAACGGCCCGCAATTTATCTCTGCACTAATGCAGCAGCTAATAGATTTTCTCGGAATCCAACAAAGCTTAACACCATTTTACCACCCAGAAGCCAATCCAGTAGAACGAAGGAACAGGGATATGAAAACCCAATTAGCTATCCTTGTCGGGACAAACCACACTACATGGGCCGACGAACTACCAAATATTCGATTCGCTATGAATACAGTGAAATGCCAAAGTACGGGTTACACACCGTCATATCTGATGTACGGACGAGAGCTTAGAACTACTGATGAAGTCACTAACGACCTACGTCCAATAACGGAACAAGAAAATTTTGCATCACAAATCACGACAAAACTTCTAAAACTAGCAGAAAAAATGCAAAATGCGAAAGAGGAAACCGAGAAGACACAGGACCACAACAAACGCTATGCCGATAAAAAGCGTCGCCAACAGCCCACTTTTAAAGTAGGCGACCTGGTACTAATCACTTCCCACCTTCTCAGCAAATCATCGAAGAACCTTACCTCAAAATTTATGCCAAAGAGGGATGGTCCTTACCTTATCACAAAACAACTTGGGTCATCCACTTATCAAGTTGCATCCAAAGATGACATCACAACACCTTTGGGGACATATCATGTTTCCTCAATAACCAAATACCAATGTACCACATCCGATGAACAACCTATCCATAAGCTCAGAAAACGTGGCCGACCAAAGAAGACTACTATCTCTCCTGTCGCATCATCGGGACGATCTCTGCGCCAGAGGGGGAGAATGTAACAACGAATGTCATCAATCAACATTTATATTATTATTCACTTTCATTATTATTCACTTTCATTATTATTAATTCATAATCATTCATTTATTACTTTAACATGAATATATTTTCACTTATTCTTAAATAAATATTTATTTCCATTATCTTGAACAATTAAAAACCTTATCTGGTCACACCAAAACATTAAAGCATTATATAAACAAAAACTCTCAAGTTGTAAAGCACTCAAGTAATTCACCTCACTCAAAGCTCAAGTGAGGTGAAACTTTAAACATAAAGAAAGCTCTAAACTACATCATTAAAAGCTCTTCCAAAGACGTATAAAAGGCCGTGCATGATCGATTCAAATCATTCAAGTCCTTTATCTTGAAGTGCGAAGTTCCCCGAGCGTCCACAAAAGGTAATTGATTTGAATCAAAGGCATTTATGCTGGTCGATATTGCGACGTTTTTACTAAGCGTCCACTGGAAACTAGTATGGGTGACCTATAATATAAAGGCATTTATGTCGGTGGAGGGTGCGTCGTTTTTACAAAGCGTCCACTGGAAGCTGATATGGGTGACCTATACGTGTGCCTGCAAATGCATTTGTACTGGTTCGCCATGCGAAGGTCTACGACCGTCAATGGAAAACTAGTACAAATAGCTGTGTGTGTGTGCTTAAACAAAGTATTTATGCTGGTTCGCTGTGCGAAGGTCTACGACCGTCCACGGAAAACTAGTATAAACAGCTGTTTGCCATTAAAAGAGTTGCTACAGTTTTCATCACCTAATGTTCATTTAGAATAAAAAACTTAATACAGAACAATAAATTATAACGTTTTCATTTTTAAAAATACCCAAATGAATTCTTTTTATTTAATTAAATGGAAAATCATTTGGTTAACTTCCTATTCAACGTGTACTGCGGTCTCCGGACAGCATACGCGCGGTAGAAAGCCAACCAAAGCGGCGAAATTAATAAAGATTCTGTTTTCAGGAGTGACAAGAACCCCTACGAACCCCTACCAATTGGCGCCCAATTCCTACGTCAAATAGCCGTCCGCTACACTGACGCCCAACGAGTGGGTCACTTTCAATCCAGAAAATTTACTAAGCTAACCGCATATAAATAAAATGGCACAATTCACTGACGCCCAATTAAAAAAGTTCATATCAGCTATGCAGGAGCAATCTATAACTAAAGGTAGTTTTAGCAATTGCACTACCAGATTGAAGGGTGAGCGAGACTCCTCAGCTGTAGAGGCATTCATAGCAACCATCACTGTCTACAAAGATGTAGAAAGAATCGACGACAGTGACGCAATTAAAGGATTCCCACTTCTTTTGCAAGAAAGCGCAGTTACCTGGTGGCAAGGTGTAAAAGCTGAAGCTGAAACATGGGATAAAGTCCTCACTCTACTCAGAAATGCTTATGCTCCTGAAAAACCAGCGTATAGGTTGTACATGGAGATATTCGAAACTAAGCAAAAGATAACAGAGCCAACGGATGACTTCATAACAACAAAGCGTGCTCTTCCTGCTAAGCTTCCTCCTCCAGCTCCTAAGGAAACTATGATGTTGGACATGATATACGGATTGCTCAACATTCGTATTCGCGAGGGTGTCCCAAGAGAAAGTTTCAAAACATTTTTGGATCTACTAACCAAAGCTAGAGCTGTTGAAATGTCTATTCGTGAGAGACAACAACAAGCAGAACCAGGTGAAGAGAAGAAACGTTGCAACTTTTGTAAGTACAACGGCCACACGACTGCTGACTGCCGAAAAAAACAAAAATTCGAAAGCAAGAAAACAACAACAACTACCAGTGAACCGGCAATACACTGCTATAAGTGCAAGGCTCCTGGTTTTGTTAGGTCTAATTGCCCTAAATGCAAAGATTTGCCAAAAGGTCCATCTACAGTCTCCTTCAACTGTTTAAAAACGACCCTGGGTACCGACCTACCAACAATCACCATACAATCCCATGGTAAAGATGGGATAGCATATATAGATACTGCCGCAAGAACAAGCGTCGCCGGCAGACAACTATTTTTGCACCTAATGGAGAACGGTACAAAATTCCGTCAACTCAATGTCGATGTGACATACGCCGATGGACAAGCACGTCCACAAGAAATATGTGTGGCAGAGACCACCATACTCTTTGGTAACAGGTTTCGGCCGATTACATTTATCGCCCTTCCTACAGCCAACGACAACCGCACACTCATCGGAATAGACTTCCTAGAGCAAAACGGTATAGTGCTAGATTTGGGTCAAAGAATTTGGTACTTTGCTGACGAAATTCAAAAAAAATATGAATTCTATGACACCACGCACACAAAGGTTGCTAAACCTCGTCTTGTCACGAACGTTCAAATATTGCGTTCTAAAGAAAATAGAAAGACTGGATCTCAGCTGGAAGCAAGCGCGGCTAAATGTACGCCACTTGTAGCTAAATCCTCACCTACGCAAGGCATCAACGCTTTCATAGCATGGTATGATGAGCGTAAAACTTTATCGCCCCTCGCTAAAACACCACCAGTGAAAGGCAATGATAAAAGTAGCGCATCAGATTCACAACTCAAAAGAAAGAACATTTCGATCTCCCCACAAAATAACAAATATTCGCCAGGTTTTATCCAACGTATCTTCCAAAACTCGTTACGAAACACTGATGTTACACCAGAACGGAAAAGCAATGACATGTTTCCAGCATTAGTACGACACGAAGAAGAAATCTATTTGGAACCCTGGTTCACAGAAATCCTCTCAGTTGACATTGAGCTCCGCAACGACGAGGCACGTGAATTAAGTGACGTGGAAAGGAATCAGTTAAACGAGTTGCTTTTGCAACAAGAAGAAGTGTTTGGCGATATCACTGAGCCAACTCCTTATGCAGTCCACAAAATCAATACTGGCAATCATGAGCCTACAGCAGTTCCTCCTTACAGACTCTCTTCAACTCGTAAGGAACAATTAAAAGAAGAACTCATCAAAATGATCGAGCAAGACATCATAGAAGAATGTGAATCACCTTGGGCTGCACCAGTTGTGTTAGTCCCCAAAAAAGATAACAGCATTCGTGTCTGCATTGATTACAGGAAATTGAATAGCATCACCATTCCGGACCGATATCCACTACCAAGAATTGATGACTTACTGCATTCAACAAAGAAAGCCTTATTCAAAAGTACTCTCGATCTGCAAACTGGCTACTATCAAATCAAGATAGATGAAAATGACGTGGACAAGACTGCATTTATTACTCCCTTTGGGATGTTTCATTTCCAGCGTATGCCATTCGGCCTACGGAATGCACCTGCGACTTTCCAGAGACTCATGGATAGATTCCGCAATGGACTCTCAGATGTTTTCCTCCTCGTATACTTGGACGATATTATTATTTGTTCCGCTAGTTTCAAGGAACACTGCCAAGACCTACAACGAATTTTCGATCGGTTGCAAATATTCAATCTGAAGGTAAACAGAAAGAAATCCAACTTTTGCTGCTCAGTCGTTAAATACTTGGGACATCTCATAACCAATGACGGTATACAAGTTGACCCTGAAAAAGGACAGCTATCCTTAACCGACCTGAGCCAACAAACCCAAAACAAATTATATCTTTTTTGCAGACATGTTCATGGTATCGACGATTCATTGCCAACTTTGCTGATGTCGCTAAACCATTGAGCAATCTAACAAAGAAAAGTGCTACATGGAAATGGAAGGCAGATGAAAGAGAATAATTTAAAACTCTTAAAACTCTCCTCACAACAGCACCAATCCTCAAACAAGCCACTGAAGGTGAAACATATCGCTTAAAAGCAGATGCTTGCAACTATGCTATTGGAGCAGTTCTAGTCCAGGGGGAGAAAGCTGATGAGCACCCTATCGAGTACGCTTCACGACTTCTTACAGCTGCCGAACGAAACTATTCAACCACTGAGCGGGAAGCTCTAGCCATAGTTTGGGCAGTAAACAAGTTTCGTGGTTACATAGAAGGAGGAGAAGTTATTCTCATAACTGACCATCAACCTTTAAAATGGCTATTAAGCTTAAAGTCTCCAACAGGTAGACTTGCACGATGGGCATTACAGCTACAACCCTATGATTTTAAAATCGAATATACGCCAGGCAGGACGAACATCGTAGCTGACATGTTATCCAGACCTCCATGCCCTAATCCAGATCACACTGAATCTGAATGTAAGCTGTGCAGTTTCCCGATCGACATGCCATCCAGAAGACCTGGAGAAATTCGCGAAGCACAATTACAGGACAATCAACTAAAAACCATCATTGAATCATTCGAGAATAACGATGAGAATCTAACAAGATGAACGACACGAGGATATCTACTCAACGATGGTATTCTCTACAGGTATTCTCCAGAATCAGGTGCTGAAAACGCCCAGCTGGTAATACCACTACAAGAGCGTAACATAATTTTGACAAACTACCATGATGCCTCCACAGCAGGTCACTATGGAGTTGAACGCACTATTGCCAAAATAGCATCCAAATACTTTTGGCCAGGCATGAGAAAGGACATAACAAAACATATATCCGATTGCCTTGCAAGCCAGCGTTACAAACCAAGCAATATGAAGCCTTCCGGACTTCTTCAAACAGTTTCAAGCCATCAACTGTTCGAAATTGTAGCAGCTGACCTATTCGGACCATTACCTACCACAGCCGAAGGATATCAATGGGTCCTCATAGCCGAAGATATTGCAACTAGATGGATTGAAGTCTTCCCTTTTAAGGAAGCTACCGCCGAAAATTGTGCACTGACGCTGCTTAACGAAGTATTTCTTCGCTACGGTATCCTTAGACGTCTTATTACAGACAACGGCCCGCAATTTATCTCTGCACTAATGCAGCAGCTAATGGATTTTCTCGGAATCCAACAAAGCTTAACACCATTTTACCACCCAGAAGCCAATCCAGTAGAACGAAGGAACAGGGATATGAAAACCCAATTAGCTATCCTTGTCGGGACAAACCACACTACATGGGCCGACGAACTACCAAATATTCGATTCGCTATGAATACAGTGAAATGCCAAAGTACGGGTTACACACCGTCATATCTGATGTACGGACGAGAGCTTAGAACTACTGATGAAGTCACTAACGACCTACGTCCAATAACGGAACAAGAAAATTTTGCATCACAAATCACGACAAAACTTCTAAAACTAGCAGAAAAAATGCAAAATGCGAAAGAGGAAACCGAGAAGACACAGGACCACAACAAACGCTATGCCGATAAAAAGCGTCGCCAACAGCCCACTTTTAAAGTAGGCGACCTGGTACTAATCACTTCCCACCTTCTCAGCAAATCATCGAAGAACCTTACCTCAAAATTTATGCCAAAGAGGGATGGTCCTTACCTTATCACAAAACAACTTGGGTCATCCACTTATCAAGTTGCATCCAAAGATGACATCACAACACCTTTGGGGATATATCATGTTTCCTCAATAACCAAATACCAATGTACCACATCCGATGAACAACCTATCCATAAGCTCAGAAAACGTGGCCGACCAAAGAAGACTACTATCTCTCCTGTCGCATCATCGGGACGATCTCTGCGCCAGAGGGGGAGAATGTAACAACGAATGTCATCAATCAACATTTATATTATTATTCACTTTCATTATTATTCACTTTCATTATTATTAATTCATAATCATTCATTTATTACTTTAACATGAATACATTTTCACTTATTCTTAAATAAATATTTATTTCAATTATCTTGAACAATTAAAAACCTTATCTGGTCACACCAAAACATTAAAGCATTATATAAACAAAAACTCTCAAGTTGTAAAGCACTCAAGTAATTCACCTCACTCAAAGCTCAAGTGAGGTGAAACTTTAAACATAAAGAAAGCTCTAAACTACATCATTAAAAGCTCTTCCAAAGATGTATAAAAGGCCGTGCATGATCGAT
The DNA here is from genome assembly GCA_916050605.2 of Platycheirus albimanus. Taxonomy (NCBI): domain Eukaryota; kingdom Metazoa; phylum Arthropoda; class Insecta; order Diptera; family Syrphidae; genus Platycheirus; species Platycheirus albimanus. The sequence continues at coordinate 161,572,864 of OU696696.1, read as the reverse complement.
TCAAATCATTCAAGTCCTTTATCTTGAAGTGCGAAGTTCCCCGAGCGTCCACAAAAGGTAATTGATTTGAATCAAAGGCATTTATGCTGGTCGATGGTGCGACGTTTTTACTAAGCGTCCACTGGAAACTAGTATGGGTGACCTATAATATAAAGGCATTTATGTCGGTGGAGGGTGCGTCGTTTTTACAAAGCGTCCACTGGAAGCTGATATGGGTGACCTATGTATACGTGTGCCTGCAAATGCATTTGTACTGGTTCGCCATGCGAAGGTCTACGACCGTCAATGGAAAACTAGTACAAATAGCTGTGTGTGTGTGCTTAAACAAAGCATTTATGCTGGTTCGCTGTGCGAAGGTCTACGACCGTCCACGGAAAACTAGTATAAACAGCTGTTTGCCATTAAAAGAGTTGCTACAGTTTTCATCACCTAATGTTCATTTAGAATAAAAAACTTAATACAGAACAATAAATTATAACGTTTTCATTTTTAAAAATACCCAAATGAATTCTTTTTATTTAATTAAATGGAAAATCATTTGGTTAACTTCCTATTCAACGTGTACTGCGGTCTCCGGACAGCATACGCGCGGTAGAAAGCCAACCAAAGCGGCGAAATTAATAAAGATTCTGTTTTCAGGAGTGACAAGAACCCCTACGAACCCCTACCAATTGGCGCCCAATTCCTACGTCAAATAGCCGTCCGCTACAAATTTTATTAAAATTAAATTGACACATTGAAAATAAAAATAATTTTCTATAATTACGGTAAATATTATTTATGTGTCGACAAAAATGCTAGATCAAAAAGAACCACGCTACCGCTTTACAGAATTTTGACCAAACTTCACAGAAACCTTTGCAGGCATCCTCAGAAGATGCTACCAAAAGATTTGTTAGTATTTTGACAGAATGCAATAAAACTGCAGTTGTGGCAACTTATTTTACCGAAGTTTGGCCGGAAGCCTTTGTCGACATACTCAGAAGACCCTACAAAAAATGTTGTTATTAATATGACAAAATGCACTAAAAATGCATTTTGCGATTTGCCCTTTACCGAAATTTGACCAAATTTCACAAAAAGACCTTCCTCAATAAGATAGCTACCTTTATAAAAAAATATGGAAAAATTCGGCCCAGCTATTCTCGAGTTTATCGAGCCCGAACATTATTTATTTGAATTCGTTAAGTACTAACGGTACATTCTTTAATTAAATTAAAACTAGAAATATTTTCATAAATTGATACATACATTAATCTTAAATCTACTAGTACAGTAAAATCTCGAAAACACGAACGGTTCTAAAACATGAACAATTCGGAAAGATGAACGCTTTTCCCGTGTGACAATCTACTATAGAGCAGTTTAAAAAAAAAATCTAAATAAGTTTTTACTTCTCATCAACGACTTTTGTATGAATTTATGTTGTTTTAATTTTTTTTTTAAATAAAATGATTTGTTAACAAATAGATGCAATATTTGTATGTATAGCTTTATGTTTTTCCTAAACTAATGCTCGATGCTTGGAAAGATGAACAATTCGAAAAGATGAACGGGGTCTGTTTTATATCTGTTCATCTTTTCGAGATTCTACTGTATATTATAAATATTGGAAAAAAAATCTATTTTTAAAACAGTGAGATTTAACATTATCATTTGTGGAATTTAATATGGCATAGTTCTTGTTAAATATATTGATCAAGAGATTGAGAGGGCTATTGGCGCCGTAGTTGGATCTACTGAAAATGTTACACAGAGACAATTGCCTTCTTAAACTGGAACGACTAAAATTAAAATTAATGCGACAAAGGACTGATGGGGCTGTAATTGATCCATTAATTAACCGCACAATAAAACAGAATTGTAGGTACTCACGATGACTTAAAAGGGATGGAAGTTTTATTAGTTGAAGTCTTTGAGAGTAAGGTGGCAAAACGATTCTATCTAACCATGGAAGAAAACGCAAACAAAATCTCAAAAATCTTTTTTGAATACTCTCTATTCTGTTGATATGAACAGCGTAGTAAGGGGCCCATACGATGCACCCATATTCCAGAATTGATCTCACAAAACATAAAGAGTCTTTAGGACATAAGGATCACGAAATTCGCGAGCAAACCTTTTAATGAAACCAAGTGTCATGTTAGCTTTTTTAATTATGTAATTGTAGTGATCAGTAAAGGTAAGCTTTGAGTCTAACACTACTCCAAGGTCCGTAAAGCTTGACAAGTTACACAAGAGTGACGTATTCAACATATAACTATAAGAAAATACATTATGTTTGCGTGTAAGACACATGGTTTTACACTTGTCGATATTTAAAAACAGACTATTTGTATTGCACCAGTTCCAAAATCTATTAAGATCGTCTTGAAGAAGTTCACAATCAACAGTTGAGTCAATTTTTCGAAAAATTTTCACGTCATCGGCATAAATTAAAGACATAGAGTTTACTAAAACGGAAGGGAGATCATTAATAAATAACACAAATAATAACGAACCAAGGTGACTGCCCTGTGGCACACCTGAATTGACTCGAAAACATTTAGAACGTTCAGTTTTAAGAACAACACTATATAATCTATCTTTTAGATATGAGGATATCCACAAAACAAAACGATCATTTAGTCCAATAGTATGTAGTTTGTGGAGCAGTATATTATGATTCAATTTGTCGAATGCCTTACTAAAGTCAGTAAAAACACAATCTACTTGTTGAAATTTTTCGAATGAATCAATACAGAAAGTCGTGAATTGTAATAAATTTGTGACCGTAGATTTTTGTTTTACGAAACCATGTTGGTTTTCACATATAACAGAGGTGCAATGAAAAGACAATACATCACAGACAATAGCTTCAAACAGTTTAGGAATGACGGACAGTTTAGCGATAGGTCTGTAGTTTGATACTAAGTTTTTCTTGCCTTTCTTGTGAATCGGAGAAAGAAATGCAGTTTTCCATAAATCTGGAAACCTAGAGCTACTTATTGACTGGTTGAACAGCACAAACAATGGGTACGACATATATATTGCACATTTTTTTAACATGAATGAAGGCAAGCCATCAGGACCAGGACTAAAACTTTCATCTAACTTTTCTATGTAGTCAAGTATAGTTGCTTCGGAGATAGTAAAGTTAATTGAATTAAGGTGTGGAAATTGGTCAATATTAAAATTTGGAGTTGTGTTAGGATCATTAGCAGAAGTATTTTTGAAAGCACTTTGAAAGTATTCGGCGAACATGTTTGCTATAACTTCTGGTGAGTGTCTAGTTGAATTAATATAGCTCATGTTGGCTGGGTACCCGTCACATTTTCTTTTAGAATTAACGTACTTCCAGAAGTTATTAGGATTAGATTTAAGTCCGTTTTCTGTTTTATATATGAAATTTGAATAGAGAAAATTAGAGTAGTTAATGAATTCATCTTTTAGTTTGATGTAATTATCAAGAGCTTCATCAGTCCTGTATCGATTAAACCTTAACCAAGCCTTATTTCTTTTATTCTTAAGTGTTTTTATATGAAGATCAAACCATGGTGGGCTGTTGTTTAAGACTCGTATTTTGCGCAAAGGAACGGTTTCTAAAAAGCAGTCAAATAGTATTTCATAGAAACGTAAAATCATCTTGTCAAGATCCATATTAAGAAAAAACATATTCCAGTTAAGACTATTAAGTAAATTGTACAATTGTGAAAAATTACATTTTTTAAAATTGAATTCATGCTGATCCTTACAAATATCAGATAAGCAACAAATATTTAGGCTAAGTGAAATAGATAAAGTAGGATGGTGACGATCTTCCTCTACAAGCTTCGTATCACATAAGGCAACTTATTTTTATATATTAGACTACCAAACCCATGCCCGCTTCGCTGAGCAGATTTGCAATGGGCTGTTGCCTCTTAATAAAATTCAGTTTAGCCAAGAGGCGTATAAATTGAGAAATGCAAATATTAAAGGGTATAGAAAGAAAACTTTGAATAAAATTCTTTTTTTAAATATTTTACATTTTATTCAAATGCTTTCTTATAAACCATTTATATCAAACTCGTTTTTAATATTTTTTTATTATATAAGATAAGAAAAGATAAGATTAAATCAAAGAAATATTAGTTCAATGAAAAAAGTACGCCATTTTATTGCTTGAATTTATTTTAGTTTTAAAGAAAAAAATGATCGAAATCTGCGAAGCGGTTTTTTTTTAAATGGCAGAAGACATTTTACATCCAATTCATGTCAGTTCAAGAAATCCTGATCTTGAGGCTAATGAGGAGATGCATAACCAGGCTTTGCTCTTGATAGAAGATATGTGTTACCTCATATGTGCGGCAGTTTGTTAGTCAGGTTAGGAGTGCCAGCCCCAGATCGCAGAGTGAAAGACTCATTTAATAGAGAATTGGAACGTGAACGTGAATATGATCGATATGAATTAGACAAATCAGTTCAAACGAACGAACTGTTGAACCCAAAATAGAAGAAAGCTTATGATAAATTAATTAATACAATTGATGATGGAAATGGGGGCTTATTTTTAATGGATGCCCCTGGTGGAACAGGAAAGACATTCCTCATGTCATTGATTTTGGTCACTATTCGTGCGAGATCCGAAATTGCGGTAGAAATTGCTCATTCAGCTTTAATATTGCCATTAAATCTTCAAACTACTGAACAACCGACATGTAACATTGCAAAACACTTTGCAATAGAAAAAGTTTCAGTAGCCTCACAAATCACATCTGGGATGAATGCACGATAACGCATTGGAAGCTCTTTATCGAACCTTAAAAGATCTGTCCAATTTCGGCGGCTAAGGATAGAGATGTGAATGACTTAAACTTTATAGTTGAGAATCAAATCGTTGGTACTCTGCATTCATTCAAATCTATTGACTGTGTAACAAACGAAGATGAAGCCACTGATTATCCAACTGAGTTTTTAAACTCCTTAGATGTACCTGACTTACCACAGCACAATTTACAACTGAAGGCGGGCTCATTAGTCATCAACTTCTAAATCTAAAACAACCGAAACTATGCGATTGAACGCGCTTGGTCATAAGAAAACTGAAGAGTGATGTGCTGCCCGCGACCATACTCAACGGAAAATTTAAAGATAAGTTTGTTCTCATTCCGAGGATTCCAATTATCAGAACAGATATGCCCTTTGAGTTTAAACGACTTCAGTTCCCATTTCATCTTGCCTTCGCCATGACAATTAACAAATCTGAATTCCAATACTTGACTGTTTTTTTTCTCAACCCATGCTCACTTCGCTGAGCAGATTTCACAATCAAAAAAAGTCGTAAAATTTTTCAATTCGTCAGGCTGGAGAAATGCTAATACTTAAGGAAGCAGAAAGAAAATATTCGAATTAAATTCGTTTTTAAAATTTCTAAAATTTTATTCTAATGCTTTCTTATAAACAACGTTTTTTGTATTACCATCTTTAAAATAAATAGCAAAATAGCAAAAACCTGAAAAAAGTGCAAAAAGTTCGCGGTTTTTCGCGGATATCTCAAAACGCACCAGGAAATTTTGTTGGATTTCTTCAGATTCGGATTCAGCATCCCAAAAAACATAGGAATCAAATAAAAAATCCATTTGTATATTTTTTGTAACATGAAACTACCATTTGACTGGACTATAAGTTTTCGCGTCTTCAGTAATATATATTTAAAGACTTTTTAGATTTGTTGAATATACTTTTTTTACTGGCAGATCCTATTTTTCGTAAGTTTAAAAAAAATTAAACTTCAGATCAGTCGTACTGATTCATGAAATTTCAAAATATTTTTTGGCACAGTTTTTGAAAAAAGAAAATTCTTAGAATACTGCTAGAATGACTTTCAACATTATTTACGCATTAACTAATGTTATAATTGTAACTCAGAAGACGATAAAAAAAAGTTAAAGATTTTAAATTTCTTTCAAAATACATCAAGCACACCAATATAAGATCATGCGAGGCAACATTTGAATTGACATTTGAACTGTCAAAGTGCCTAAAAGTTTATAAAAGAGCTCCTACAAAAAGTTAAGAAAAAGTTAAGAAAAGTGCATAAAAGTGCATAAAAGCTAATCTAGAAAGATTCAAAATCTCCAATTCCAACAAAAATATAAAATTTTTCTGTAAGTCTTAGATTTTAAGGAAAAAAAAGCAGATTTTGTCTAACTCGTAAGTTAACCTCAATAAATGCATAAGAGGGGTTTGATAGATACCTCGCTCGACCAACCTAGAGAAGAAAAGCGCAAAAATTGTGGCTTATCATTATTTTCATCGCCATCTCAAAACCATACGATGGATACAACCTCCGCAATAACCGTCGAAATTTTAAAAGAAATCCTGGAAGGCAACAACATAAAGCTTGTCAAGGAACTCCCTTCAAAAGCAGATTTTCAAGAGCTTCGCACTGAATTGACGGGTATAAAAATAAAATATGATGAAATTTCCCTTAAAGTGGTTGAACTTGAACGCCGAAATGATGTATTAGAAGAGCAAATGGAGAAATTATTACAAAAAAGCCTAGAGTCAAATGTTGTGGTTCGCATGCCTGCAGAGAGTAATGTCGACATGAAGGAAAAAGCAATGGCCGTTTGCAATGACCTGTGTGACGCTGCCAACTCAAGTTCCGTGATTGAATATGCCCATCCGGTGTCTTCTCCTGATTCACATACAGCAATGATTGTGGTAAAAATGAAATCACGTAATGATGCGTGGACAGTTCTTCGAAAGGCAAATCATTTAAAAGGCACTCAAATACACATACATAAGGATCTTCCTTACAACACTCGGCGTAGAAGGAACAATCTACAATCGTCAAATATCTCCGCGAGAACTTCCCTAGGATTATAGCCAGGCTAAAAGACGACAAGCTTATCATCGCGAACACGATTTTTACATGGGATTTCTCTCTCGGCTTACAATGTGGCAGAAACGATACATTAGAGGAGCTACGTAAAATTTTTGGCAGCAATTTTATATTTTCGTCTATGCAGCATTTTATGAATGAAATTCAGCGTGGTAGCAAAAATGTAAACAACACCAATGTCAAACACAAAACGTCAAGTTTACTACCTGAAGCTATCAGCATTTCAGCCAATGTTGAAGAGGCAAACAATTTGGGTGCACACACAAGCGCGCGATTGAGTGGAGTAGCAGGCGATCGAGTACGTGATGGAAAGAATTGAGACAAACCCGTCTACCATAAACAAATAAATTATTTAGATATAAAAATATTAGGTTATAATGTAGCAGGACTTAAAAATAAGCTTATTGAAATGAATTTTTTTAATTATATAAAAAGATTTGATATATTTTTGCTCTTTGAAACGCATGTTCTAGAACACGAGAAGGAGAAATTTTTAGGAATATTTAAAAACTATGAATTAAAATGGATTCCAGATGTGAAAACAAATTTATTTGGAAGAGGAAGTGGGGGACAGTTAATAGGATTTCGGAAGAACATGGAAGAACCCTACTTGAATTTCCAAAGAGTAAATCAAATGGATGTGTTGGAGGTTAAAATCAACGGTTCCGTCTTATTCATCGTGCCAGTCTACTTGAACTGTAATCATTGGAATAGGGATTTTGAACAACTTTGTGATGCACTACAAGATTTGGGGTCAACGGATTTGCTACTTACTGGAGATTTCAACGCAAGAATTGGGTTGTCGCAAAATAATTTTTTAAGTGGAAACACATCGAAAATTATTAATATGAACCGCAGATCAAAGGACGAAATTTGTGATGGGAAGGGTGCTAAAATATTGGAAGTAACAGACGCTTTAGACGCAAGGATTTTAAATGGTAGCTGCGAAGGAGATCTTAACGGAGAATACACTTTTATTCGTGGATCGGCGTGCTCTGTCATCGATTACTGCTTTGCGTCTGGGAATTGGGAAAATATTCTGAGCAATTTCAGCATAGGAGCACAAACATTTTCAGATCACATGCCATTGGAAATTTCATGCTTAGTTGCCGATCCTGAAGAAACGCTCAACACGAAGAAAATGGAACTTCTGCCTAAGCTGATATGGCGGGAAAGATATCTGCCAATGTACCAAATTAATTTAAATCAGGAACTTGGTAAACGAAGCCTAGAGAACATTTCGCTTCATATGGAAGAAACTAATATAATACTAGAAGCTGTTCCAGCAAGTCCTACGGAAAGACGGAAAGTTACTTTCAAACAGACCTGGTTTGATTTTGAGTGTCAGAAGGCCAGACAAAAATCATTCGCGTTCCTCAGATTATTGAGGAAATACGATATATATTTTTTCAAAAAAACCTATGCTGCTGCAAATAAAGACTTTAAACAGCTTTGTTTAGAAAAAAAGAAGCAGCAGGAGTACAAAAAAATAGCTGTCTTAAATTCGTCTAAGTCCTCAGCAGAATTTTGGAAAGCTGTAAGAAGCATCAATGGGAGAACCAATATAATTGCAACATCCTTACAGCCAGCCGAACTTCGAAGCTATTTTAAGAATCTGCTTAACACCGCGCAATTTTCCCCTTTACCACACTATGCAGCTCCTTTTTTCACAGATGAACTTCTCGATGCTCCATTTACAGTGATAGAAGTACAGAATGTTATTGAAAAGTCTAAAGTTGGAAAAGCTCCAGGACACGACCGAGTGCCAGTAGAATTCTACAAAAACTGCTCAATCGAATTTCTTTGTGCACTAACCCAGGAATATAACAGAATCTTTGAATCAGCAAACGTACCTGTAAGTTTTAAAAGAGCAATTATATTCCCTCTTCACAAAAAAGGATCATATGACAACCCTGAAAACTATCGAGGTATTTCTTTCTTGAACACTTCAGTCAAGTTGTTTAGTACCCTAATATTTAATAGACTTACGCAGTGGATTGAAAACAAGAAAATATTAAATGAATTTCAAGCTGGATTTAGGAGATCCTATTCGACTCTTGACCAAATATTCACCCTGACAAACATCGCGGAGAGCTACAAAAAAAGAAGCAAAAAGCTATATGCTTTCTTTGTTGACTTTAGAGCAGCTTTTGACTCCATTACGCGCGAAGCACTGTTTTATAAGTTATACAAGATCGGAGTTTCAAGCAAAATTGTCAGTTTGAGGAGGTTGAAAGATTCCTCAGATATTTTCTGAAACGTATTTTCCGGTTACCATCTTGCACCCCAAATTATATGCTACATTTGGAAACAACAGTACCACCATTATTTTTGGACACACTAAAAATGCATTTTGATTATATCATAAAGGTGTTGGAGATGGAGGAGGAGCGGCTACCCAAAATAGTGCTCAGGCGAATCATGATAACAAGAGGAAACCTTATCAAAAAGTGGGAGGAGTTGGGGGAGAGCTGCGGAGAAGAAGTGAGAATCGCACCAGATACCAGCGTTGTAGACTTCAGGAAGGTTTTTAAAAAATGTTTAGAGAGAGTAAGCTGCACTTTATATGATCGATTTAAAACGGAAGCTGAATCTTCGCAACATAGAACGATTTACAGCCAACTGAACTATAACCTCCAAGAACATACATATTTTCTTAATCAATTTTCTCTCAATAAGATGAATCTTTTATTTAAAATAAGAGGGGAAATTATAAACTTAAATTACATCCCACATCAACCAGACCGCCCAATTTTATGTGACCTGTGTAACCTGCAGGAAAGAGAAGATGTATATCATTTTATCGCCAGATGTCCTATCTTGACGGAATTTCGTGTGAGATATTTCGGTGTTACTTCAATGGATATGAGTGATGTCTTAAACATATTGAATGGCAACCTGGGCTGGGAAGTATTATATAGTTATGCATCAATCGCACTTAATTACAGAACACGCATAGTTGAAGGAGACTTCTAAAGAGCTAAAGTATGAATATAAATTTGTTTTTGTTTAAGAAATGTCAATCTGGTAGACGGCCTTGGGCGAAACCAATTAAACTTAAGATACTAAATTGTAAACAAATTATTTATGCTTTGAAATAAAGTTTATATAACTAACTAACTCATGCGAGGCAACATTGAATACAAAATCTAAAGTACCATGGAGGTCGCGTTTGACTGTGTTGCTATATCTATTTTTTTTAAGTTTTCCGGAAATCGCTGTTGGCAGCAACATTTTAACTCCTCCTGGAGCATACATTTGGTTTGATTAGAAAAACATATATTCATTCATTAAGATACTTAACCTATAAAATAAAAGTAATCATTCTTCAACCTAACAGTTATTGTTGAATGATACAAAATATAAATATTACAAATAAATTGCTCTAATGTGTGACAGTGGTCTTGGGGTTGACATTTTGGAAAAAAGTAGGAAAAAAATTATAATGGAATTTTATTGATCACTTAAAAATCACTAGTTAAAATATTTTTTGGAAAAAAGGAAGTAAGCCATCTGATCTCGTTTACTGTTTAGAATCTTAAGAATTTTTTTTTTCAAAAACGGTTTTTTTGAAAACTTTTCCAAAGTATATTCCAAATTTGTTTGGAATATGCCAACTTCTAGCACTTTGTAGTTCTTAGAAGAAAAATAAAATTTAAAACAAATAGCTAAAATCGTCTTTGAAAAAAAAAAACAAAAAATAAATAAAAAAATTATTTTTTTTAAACTCAAAAACACTTCGAAAATTAAAAAATTTAAATTATTTCGTCTTTAAAAAAGGCTTCTTCATTAAAAATTTGATTTAAAAATAATATCATGCGAGGTACCGTTATGAAACTTTTCCTGAAAAATCTATTCCAACCAAAACATATAGCTTGCACAGAAAACACTATATTCAGAAAGTTTTATCAAAATTGAAGGGCCGTTTTTGAGAAAAATGAAAATTGTATGGTACTGTTAGTTTTAGAGCTAGAACGCTAATTCCAAAAATCTCTCTGTGGGACGTCATAATAATACTATGTACCAATTTTGAATTGTCGGACCCACTTTTTTCGACTTCTCTATCATCGTTATGTAATGTTTGATTGTCCAATTTTTTTTACGAATGCATAACTTGCCTTATAGTACCTATAATCGCATGTAAACATAAAGGAAACTGATGTGGGGTTGAAGAATCTGGCATTCTGAATGCATTCATTATTTCACAGCAATTCCACAATCAAATATGCTAACTTGACAATAATTATCCGGAAGTGCATTAGCCATTGCGGACCTACAGAAACAATCGACTTATCAGTTGACAACTTAAGCTCGCTCTCACTTCTATCATCCCATGGGTGACAAACGATTCTAAGATGTTTAATCAGCTATTTAGTTTTATTTAAATCCTACTAATATTAGAAATGTGAAAGTTTCGATGTTTGGATGTTTGTTGCTCAACAAACATTACAGCTGAATGGATCTGGATGAAATTTGGTACAGATAGATTTTAGTCTGGAATAGCATGTAGGCTACTTTTATGACGGTAAATTGTATGGTTCCTGTATCGTTCAGCTCAGCGACCTGCAAAACCATCTTCTAATTTAAAGAACAAATAAATAAACACACAAGAATTAAGAGTGGACAAATTTTGTACAAAAAACCACTATCGCTTTGTTTATTCCGTCACTTTTGAGTTCCTGCTTATAACTAACATCTCATTCGTGCTTGTTCGCAGAACAAGTCGCTCTTTCGTTAAGTTCTTACGTTAAGTTTTATTTATGTTTAATTTACTTTCTTAAACAAATGTAACCATCGAATGCAGAGTTGCCAGAACTCATGCGATTCGATACAGTCCCGGCGAAAACCTACGGTTTTCCCCCTTTCGCATTTTATTTTCAAATAATCTTCATTTTAAATGTAATAAATATTAAATAAGATAACAACAAAAAAATCATTCTAGGTCTTCCATCGGTAGTATGCAAATCTTCTGTACCGGCCTCGTAAGTTGATTAGTTTGCGTCTGTATGACCACGCTTCGCACCAGTCCGTCCTTGCTCGGAATGAGTGTAAATATACGCCCCATCGCCCATGTTGATTGTTGGAAATGTTCACTTTTGATTATGCATAACTGCCCTTCCTTCAGTCCGTACTTCTCCTTGCGCCATTTCTTCCGTTCGTAAAGAGTAGATTGATACTCCTCCTTCCACCTCACCCAGAAAAGGGCAAACATCGACTTTCGTTCTCTCCATGGTTGTAACCCCTTCGTGTTTCGTAACTCGTTTGTTGCAAATGGTAGCGGTAGCACGAGTGGCTCACCTACCAAAAAATGTCCCGGCGTTAACGCCTGCAAGTCCTTCGGGTCATCGCTCAATGGCTGCAGTGGCCCTGAGTTCAATAAAGCTTCTATCCCAGAGAGCAATGTCAAAAATTGCTCGTATACTAATACCGCTCCAACAAATTCTTGCCAAGTGGTATTTCATCGACTTTACCGCAGCTTCATATAAACCACCTTGATGTGGTGCCGCGGGAGCCATGTACTTCCATTCCGTCCCCTTCAAACGTATGTGTTCAAAGGTACCCTTCGTGAGCCAACGCTCTTTTGTCTTCCGTAACTCTTTTGCTGCTCCAACATAGGCTGTGTCATTGTCGCTATAAATCTTTCGTAACAAGCAATGAATGCAAATGATGTGAGGTTTGAAACAAAATCAATATGCACTGCTCTTGTCTTGAGACAAACGAAAACAGAAACTCAGCATTTCTGCCTTACTATTTGCTCCCCTGGTCTGTCGGTCATCTTGATCTCAAATGGACCTGCATAATGTACTCCTGTTGTCTGTGTAGAAAGGCCTTCCCTGGTGTCACTCTTTCGGATGGTAAATCAGCCATCAATTGTGTCTCGAATCGATGATTGTACGATTGTACCTTACGCAAACCAAGCATTTGTGAACGTAATTTCGTAGTTCATTTCGTACCTTCGGAATCCAAAACTTCTCGTATGTACTGCATCATGTCCAACTAACAATTTTACTCCTATATTCATCCAAAGAAGCTATATATAATCATTTGTCGCACTCTTTAAAGCATTGTATAATACTCCATAGAGTTAAAAAGAAGAACTTTTTAAACTCCTATTGTACTGTTATGGAGTTAATTTTTGTACTCCAAAGAAAATTCTTTAAAGAAGCAGAAGAAGTACTATAGGATGTAAAGGCATTCCTATAGGCGGCTTCGAAGAATATTTAATACATCACTATAAAATTATTAATTGTTCGTCGAAGAAGAACTAAAAGGAGCACATTTATGCTCCTGTAAAACAAATATTACAAGCTGCAATAAAGCTTAATTGCGAAAGAATATTTCTCAATATTATACTATGTGTTATATTGAAGCGCTTGCCCCCATAGTGCAAATGAAGATAACATTTAATGTTAAAATTATAGGATTTTTATAGGAGTAGGTTTAAAATAAAACAACATAAGCGAGAGCTACAGTACGTTTGCAACGAACTGTTGGATACCCTATTCCCTATATTTTTTTGTGTGTATGCGTCTGCCTCCCGTAGCCAGCCGATGTTTCAGTTTCAGAAACAAAAATCTTCTTTAGCAGACAGAACAAAATTCAATAACATTAATTTTGTGTGGTGTGATGTTCAATTAGTGTTGACAAAATAAAAAAAAGGCTTGCGCCACGCCCAAAGTTAAAACTTTTTATTGCCAAGGCAATTGGTATGAGCTCAGTGACATTCAATTTTATTCTCGGAGATCGATTTGAACAAAACAAGACAAAACGTCCGTCCGTCCGTCCGTATATAAACTCTCTAGAGGTCGCAATTTTTGAGGTAGAAAACTGAAATTTGGTATATATAATCTTTGGTTCAAGAGTAAGGCTAAGTTCTTGAACCGGTAAAATCCGCCCACAAACACGCCCACAATCGCCAATTTTGATGACCAACCTCAATTTAATAAAATTAAATTATGTTTTTTGTACAGTTATGATAAAAGCATAACGCTAAAATTTTGCACACGTAAGCTTTAGGTCAACCTTCTTCCAATCAAATAAAAAGATATTTCAGTTTGGGCGTGGCTGACGCCCATTTTTCATACAAAACCGTCAATATTGTTTTTATAAAATAACAATTGTTATATTAAAGCGAAAAACATTAAATTTTGTGTTTATTACTGGCACAAAAACATCTTGTGTATGAAATCAAAAAAATTGATTTTGGGCGTGGCTGACGCCCACTTTTCATTAGAAACTATACAAAAATTGTTTTTGTAAATAAACGGTATTTATAATGAATCTGCAAGCCAAAATTTTGGGTCTCTTAATAGAAACTAAAAGGTTTGTGTATGAAAAGAAATTTTCGAATTTTGAGCGTGGCTTACGCCCACTTTTCTTGAAAGAACGGAAAACGTAGTCTCAAAAATTTAAGGCACTTCCAATATTTAATTTAAACCTTTTTCCTTAATTTCGTTATTTGAGAAATATATCTCTACATTTTCTTGTGTACATTTTTCAATACGCCCACTTTTAAAGGCGTGATTTTGATAAAATACCTTTGTTCAGGTAAGATTGTTTTAAAACTACTCGATTCAGCTGAAGTTTTACACATATGCCTAAATACTTACCAAAGCTCAGTTAGTGCTTCAAATTTTGAAGACACGCCCACTTTTAAGGGGCGTTTCCGTCAAAAGTTGTATAATGCATTAATTTTCTAACGTTTCTTAACCATCGGTCGCAGTTTTGAAGTAAACAGATGAACACTTGGATTTATATTCCTTGGTTACGTAGCAGAGTGTGGTCCAAGAATTGTTAGAAACAACCATAATCGCTATTTTCATTCCAAATCGGTGCCATGCCATTTGGCCATATGCCATATGGCCATATTTCAAAATATGGCCATATGACACTTTTGAATTGTGTCATATGACCATATTTTAATATATGGCTATTTGTCGCTTTGGTAATGTGTCATTTGACCATATTTTCTTGTGTCATATAGCCATATTTTTAATTGGATATCTGTAGAGTGTATACAAGTACACAAACATTCATACATCATATATACATAATGTACATTCATACTTCAGGGTTCAGGTACAATAATTGGTAGCGAGCGAAGCGAGCGGAAAAAAATTTGCCCAAAAGAGAATCAATTTGGGGTGTGAAAATAAAAAAATTCGCGCGGAAAAAAATTTGCCCAAAAGAGAATCAATTTGGGGTGTGAAAATAAAAAAATTCGCGCGAATTTTTTTATTTTCACACCCCAAATTGATTCTCTTTTGGGCAAATTTTTTTCAGCTCCCTTCGCTCGCTACCAATAATTATTGTACCTGAACCCTGAAGTATGAATGTACATTATGTATATATGATGTAGGAATGTTTGTGTACTTGTGTCATGAGCGAAGTGCACAATTATAAATTGTTTGTAGCCGCAAGCTGGTACAACACTAAAAGTACCATCTAAAAGATAGTTCCTGCTCGAACCATTTTGCAAATTTTGAATCGCAGCTGCTATCGTCGGTGAAAGAAATATCGTATATGCAAAATTTTCTTTCGTTTTTGTTTTTGCAGTTTAAGAACAAGTTTCAAAGTGTCATTTGGCCATAATGGTCAAATGACACATTACCAAAGCGACAAATAGCCATATCTCAAAATATGGTCATATGACACAGTTCAAAAGTGTCATATGGCCATATTTTGAAATATGGCCTTATGGCATATGGCCAAATGGCATGGCACCTCCAAATCTAATGTTTATAAATTTAAGTTTTATCTTGTTTTGTTCAAATCGATCTGCAAGAATAAAATTGAATGTCACTGAGCTCATAACAATTGCCTTGGCAATAAAACGTTTTAACTTTGGGCGTGGCGCACGCCTTTTTTATTGCGCCAGCATTAATTGAACATCACACCGCACAAAATTAATGTTATTGAATTTTTTTCTGTCTGCTTAAGAAGAATTTTGTTTCTGAAACATCGGCTGTTTGCGGGAGGCAGACGTATACACACACAAAAATATGGGGAATAGGGTATCCAACAGGTCGTTGCAAACGTAATGTAGCTCTCGCTTATGTTTTTATATATTTTCTTGTTTTTTTTGCATATTCTGTAAAGATTCTAGATGTATTTAATTTGAGAAGTATTATTATACCCCATTCCATAGAATGGGTATATTGTATTTGGTGTGGAGTTTGAAACATAGAGAAATAATACCGTTAGGTATAGAAAAGTATACATATTCTGACTTAGAATCAAAAGCCTAGTCGATTTAGCCATGTCCGTCCGTCCGTCCCTCCGTCCGTCCGTATGTATACTCTCTAGAGGTCGCAAATTTTGAGCTAGAAAGCTGAAATTTGGTGCATATAATCCTTGGTTTAAGAGTGAGGCTTGTTTCTTGAACCATTAAAATCCACCCACGAACACGCCCACAGTCACCATTTTTGTTGAACAACCTCAATTTGGTAAAATTAAATTATGTTGTTTGTACAGTTACGATAAAAGCATAACGCTAAAATTTTGCACACGTAAGCTTTAGGTAAACCTTCTTACAATCAAGTAAAAATATTTCAGTTTGGGCGTGGCTGACGCCCATTTTTCATACAAAACCATCAATATGGTTTTTATAAAATAACAATTGTTATATCAAAGCGAAAAACATTAAATTTTGTGGGTATTACTTGCACATAAACATCTTGTGTATTAAATCAAAAAATTTGATTTTGGGCGTGGCTGATGCCCACTTCTCACTAGAAACTATAAAAAAATTGTTTTTGTAAATAAACGGTATTTATAAAGAATCCGCAAGCCAAAGTTTTGCGTTTCTTAATAAAAACTAAAAAGTTTGTGTATGAAAAGAATTTTTTTTATTTTGGGTGTGGCTTACACCCACTTTTCATGAAAGAACGAAAAACGTAGTTTAAAAAATTTAAGGTAATTCCAATATTCAATTTAAACCTTTTCCCTTCCGTTCGTTATTTGAAAAATAATAATAAAAATAAATTTTCTTGTGAAAATTTTTAAAATACGCCCACTTTTAAAGGCGTGATTTTGATAAAATAACTTTGTTCAGGTAAGATCGTTTAAAAACTACTCGATTCAGCTGTAGTTTTACACATATGCCTAAATACTGACCAAAGCTCAGTTAGTGCTTCAAATTTTTAAGACACGCTTACTTCTAAGGAACGTTTCCGTCAAAAGTCGTATAATGCATTAATTTTTTTACGTTTTTTACTTGCGATTATAGGTACTATAAGGCAAGTTATGCATTCGTCGAAAAAAAAAGTTTTGAGATAACAATCAAACATGACATTACGATGATAGCGAAGACGAAAAAAGATGGTCTAAAAATTCTGTCCGTCTGTATGTCTGTCTGTCTGTCTGTCTGTCTGTCTGTCTGTCTGTCTGTATGTATAGAGACCTACAGCCCAAACGGGTGGGCCGAATTGCTTCAAACTTGGTATATAGACTTTTTTAGGTATTGTACAGAGGGGAAATTGAAATTTTTTTGTAGCTCAAAAAATAACGGTACCTGCCATACAACCGTTACGTTAAAGCTTATTTTTCTCAAAAACGGCTCTAACGATTTCGATTTAAAAAAATCAGTGTTGGTTTTTAGGTACGACCAATCATATGGCTGAAAAAAAATTTTTAAAAAATGGCTAAGAACGGTACTTTCCATAGGACCGTTTTTTTTTTGCTTTCGACTAACTCGAAAACGACTCAACCGATTATTTCGAAATTTCACACACATATAGCTGTAGGTAGCTCGATTTGTATTGCATACCAATATTTTTGAAAAAAATTTTTTTGTATTTTTAAAAGCATTTTTTTAAAAAGAATTTAAAAAATTAATTTTTTGTAAACTGCTTATTAAATTTTTTTCTAAAAATTTTAAATAAATGTATTCGCTGAACACCTATAAACTGGCGTTTTTGAATTTTTTTTAAAAAAATTTCTCAAAAAGTTTTTCAAAAAAAACTTTTTTTCTCAAAAACCGCTCCACAGATTTTTATAAATTTATTCTCATAAATTCAAATTTATCCAAGAAATAAAATGGCGTACTTTTTTTTCAGCTCAAATTAGTTTAAGTATTTATTTAAGAATTTTGAAAAATTTATTTTTATCAAAATCTCAAACCCTTAGACCACTGTCACGCATTAGAGCAAGTTCGTGCGACCCAGTCGTGCATTTTATTTACTATCGGTCGCAGTTTTGAAGTAAAAATATGAACACTTAGATTTGTATTCCCTAGTTACGTAGCAGAGTGTGTTTCAAAAATTGTTAAAAACGCCCATAAGCGCTATTTCAATTCAAAATTTAATTTTTTAAAAAATTAGTTGTGTCTTGTTTTGTTCAAATCGATCGGCAAGAAAAAAATTAAATGTCACTGAGCTGATACTAATTGCCTTGGCAATAAAAAGTCTTAACTTTGGGCGTGGCGCACCCCTTTTTAGGGTGAAAACGGAACCCTATTACTAAGACTTCGCTGTCCGTCTGTCCGTCTGTCCGTCTGTCCGTCTGTCCGTCTGTCCGTCTGTCCGTCTGTCCGTCTGTCCGTCTGTCCGTCCTTCACAAGGCTGTATCTCATGAACCGTAAAACTTAGACACTTGAAATTTGGACAGATGATGTATTATTGTGTTCCCTATAACAACAAATACTAAAAACTAAATAAAATAAAATATTTATGGGGGCTCCCATACAACAAACGTAATTTTTTGCTCGTTTTTGCTATGTCTGTCCGTCCATCACCAGGTTGTCTCTTTTCTTCTTTAGACATTTCTTGAAGTCTGTCCCTGTTAGTTCTTATTTTTGCTGATTTGCGACTTTTCCTTCACTCACACAAACAGCTTTACCTACATGTAAATTCCAGAAATTCTTTTAGAAGAAAAGAGGCAACATATGTATGCTTTTAAAGCTAAGTTTTCTTCTATTCGTGTTCGAATTCGAATTCGAATAGAAAAAAAAAATAGAAAAAAAAAACAAATGTCAAACCACAATCAACAAGTCGGTATTAGATTCTCTCATAAAATAATATTAAATCAGGATTTAGGGTTTGGTTTTTAAACGTAAGTACGCCTTTCTTCTTTATTTTATTGTAAAAAAAAACACTATGCTGAGAAAAAAAATTATTGAAATTTCTCAGTGAAATATTTGAACAAGATTGGCAAAAGACATCTTGGTGACAGTTTGTTTAGGAAAGATCGCGCCAAAACTGTTCTCGTTTGTGTGAGTGAGAAACAGCTTGACCTACAGGCATATAAATTCCAGAAATTCTTTTAGGAGAAAAGAGCCAACCTATGTATGCTTAGCTCAGTTTTCTTCTATTCGTGTTCGAGTTCGAATTCGAATAGAAAACAAAATAAGAAAAAAAAAAAAACGAATGTCAAATAAAGAACAAGAAGTCGGTATTAGATTTTCTTACCGACCAAATTTTAAAATCTTAAAAATTAATATAAATAATAATAACTTCTTATTAAAAAAAATTCTATATAATTGCTTCTTGCTGCTTCTTCTTCTGCTGCTAATACTGAATCACTGAATTAATTATGAATTATTAATACTACTGTTAATCCTAAAATATTAAAATAAACTTACAAAAGAAGTACTGGGAGGTCTCGATCTGATTTTAAAGAAGTTATTATTCATTTATACATACATATTTATTTTGAGACGTTAAAAATTAATTGCAAATTTAATACTGACTTCTTGTTCTTTGTTTGACATTCGTTTTCTTTTCTATTTTGTTTTCCATTCGAATTCGAATTCGAACACGAATAAAAGAAAACTGAGATTTAAAAGCATACATAGGTTGGCGTTTTTCTTCTTGGCGGATTTCTGGAATTCTTGAATTTACATGCATAGCTATCTCTATTTCTTCTTCTTTTTGCTGATTTGCCAGTTTTCTTTCACTCACACAAACAAGATCATTTTTGGCGCGATCTTTCCTAAACAAACTATCAGTTCGTCGTCTTCTGCAAATCGTAATCGCCTGTTACAATGAGAAATTTAAGCAAGTGTTTATTGAATAAAACAAATGTTTAAGGGGGTTCCCATACAACAAACGTGATTTTTTTGTGCTGTTTTTATAGATAATGGTACGGAACCCTTCGTGCGCGAGTCCGACTCGCACTTGCCCGTATTATTTTACTGTGCCAGCACTAATTGAACATCACACCACACAAAATTAATGTTATTGAATTTGTTCTGTCTGCTAAAGAGAAATTTTGTTTCTGAAACTGAAACATCGGCTGGCTGCGGGAGGCGGACGCATACACATACAAAAATATATTGAATAGGGTATCCAACAGTTCGTTGCAAACGTACTGTAGCTCTCGCTTATGTTTTTTATTTATGTTTAATGAACGGGTCCGTTGGCACCAATAGTCTAGATCGCTAACTGCTCGGCTAATTTCGTGATGGAATAGCAACAAATCGGTATCACTTTCATCTTCATTTACAAACTCGGCGAGAATAACTTTATTCACCCCCCAACACAAATAAGTAAGTTTTCATAGAAAAAAGTAATGTGCGCTTCTGTTTTTGTGTGTAGTGTGGAAGTGGATCCGGTGGTGGGGTGGAAGGAATATAATCGGGGTGGATGTGGCGGATCCAGGGGAGAAAATGGAGATGGAAACAGATTTGAAGGTGGAATTGGCGGTGGCGGTGGCTTGGGAAGTGGCTTCGGTGGTGGCAGCGGAGGAGACATGAATAGAGGCTTCAATGGTGGTCAAAAGGGCGGGAACATGAATAACAAATATAAAGGTGTCAGTGGCAAAAATGGGGGATTCCGAATTAATATATATATAAAAAAAAGAACTATAATATTTCTTTTCCAAGTTCTTTTATAAATTAATCATATCGTGCTTCAAAAAGTAAAATGTTATGTTAATGAATCAAAACAATTAAATACTTCCGTAATGTGAATTCCGTTTCATACTTTTTTTCCAGCTTTGATTCAATAAAGAAATCATTAATACCCCAAAAGATCTCTAGCAACAACCGCCCACTGTGCTACCCGGAACTTCTTTATCCAGCAACTGATAAATTTTACTCTTGGAGGATTTGTCACTTCCTCGCAAGAGGCATTACCCCGGAAAAACATTAGGTGGAATCAGGGATTGAACCCAAATTTGTCGGCGTAGCTGTCCGACAAACTAACCACTACGGGGCACTACTCTCGTTTAGTGTACTAAATAATCCTTCCAAAGTCCCCTATCGAGAAGTGTACCTACTTGTGTTAATATAAGTCAAAAATTATAGAGATCAGTGTGATTGACAGGCAATCGAAAGAGAAATAAAAGGCACGACCGGGTCGCACGTACTTGCTCCTATGTGCTAATGCTTTTTTAATGCAGTCGTCTTTTTTGAAAAGGGACTCAATTTAAGTGTTGTTTTTTTACAAGTATACCTATGTAGGTACAAATTTATTTAAAAAAGTGCAAGCAAATGGTCTTAACTCCTTCACATGAAAGTCATTAAAATTAGTAAAAGTAATTTTGTTGTGACAGGTGAAGGGGGAAGGGGGAATGGGGAAGGGGGAAGGGGGGAAAGGTGAGCTGGATTCTTGCTATGTGATTTGGGTGTTGTTAGGATCATGAAATGCTATGAAAGAAGTAATGTAGGTACCCACCAGTTAGGTGCACCACGAAGTTTGATTTTATTTGACTAATGGCTAGGGCTCAAACGAGCGATAGAAAGCAAAATTTGGTGAAAAACATTAAGTTAAGAAATCGAAAAATCACTATTCATAACGTTTTTTGGAAAAACTGTTGTAAGCCATCTAATTTCTTTTGCGTTTTTTCTATTTTCTGAATTTTACATTTCAAATTCGTTTGACCAGGTTTTTCAAAAAACAATTTTTTTAAACTTTTCCAAAATATACAGCCGCTTAGGCTTAAGGTGCCGATACAGACAGACGGACAGACAGACAAAATTTTCCGACCCACTTTTTTCGACTTCCCTATCATCGTTATGTATGTCAAGTCCCTTGTGCCAGTATTCCCCGTCACTAAGTTGAGAAAGTTGAATTGTTTTTGGAGTATGTAGTAAAGTTTGTGGATCTTCCGGCAAAATTGATGATTTACTATTTGAAAGGTTTTCAATCAAAATTTTTAGCAGAGCCTTCGGTGCGCAATGATTTATATTGAACTCCAATGCCCACAATCTCAAATTCGACAGAATTTTTTGATTTTTTGTAATTTCATCATCTTCTTCATTTTCATCATCATCAGAAACGAATGAAATATATAATCATCATCGTTGTCTACAAAATTAAACTATAAATTCGTAAAATACCAACAACAAATAATTAAATAAACGAATACCTGTGTTCGCAGAACAATTGGCTGATTCAAGTGAGATGCTTGAAAGTGGATTTTCTGGAAAATTGGTGCTCCTGACTCTGTGTGTAGTGTCGTTCTCAATTATTGCGGATAAGGCTGGTGGAATATTGTTTTTTGTAAACAATTTTTCACGCAGTTCAATCACTCTTTTTTGGAATTGTTCTCGATCTTTTTTAGGCTAACATGATAGTGACCCGATTTCTTAATTTTTTGCCACGATTAAATTTTAATGTGTAGGAACTTTATTTTCATAATAATAATAAGAAACGGAAAAGAATAATTGTTCTGATTTCAGACTGATAAATATGTGTCGTAAATACCTTAAATGTGTTATGAATTTGACAATAATTGCAAGAGTTAATTTTTAAGTACTCGAATGTAAAACCAAACAAATGTCAAAAAACGTTTATGCATTTGTATGAATTTGCAGTTTTATATAATTTCCATAGCATCTATATTCCGCTTTAACACCCCGAAAAAAAGTTAAAGAGTCATTAATGTGCTGCACTTACGAGTAAAAGTGCTTCGGTAATGATATTATAAAAGTATCGTGTATAAGTCCCAAAAACATTCTGCTATATAAAACTGACCATAGTTTTTATATAAGCGCTATAGGAGCGAAGCGATGGTCGCTCATATTACGTTTGTATAAATTATTTTATGAGATAACTATTGGAACGAATGCTCCTTGCTTCTTTAATATTGGAGCAGTATAGGAACAAAGCGATAGAGTCGCTCATATTACGTTTGTATAATTATTTTATAAGATGACTATAGGAACGAATACTCACTACTTCTTTAATATTGGAGCAAATACGTCTTTCTTCTTTTATAGTATGAATATAGTGTGACTAAAAAGAATTCGATTCATTGCGAATGTAATATATGCAACAGAAAACATTTAAAGAATGAATTAGAACAGCATTTGCTCCAATAACAATTTTACTTCCATTCAGAAGGGCTATATAAGCACTATAGCTACGAATAACTCTTTAATTTGGAAATCGGAAACAAAATTGTTAGTTGGAGCATAACTTAAACAGCACCGTGCTTAGTTGTTCTGTTAGCACTGTCCATAATCAACCAAGCTAATTGTATCGAATCGCATGAGTTCTGGCAACTCTGCATTCGATGGTTATGTATAAGAAGGTAAATTAAACGTTTATAAAACTTAACGAAAGAGTGCTTGTTCTGCGAACAAACACGAATGAGAAGTCAGTCTTTGGAAAGAACTTGATCGTGACGGAATAAAATGTTCATAGTGGTTTTTTGATATAATTTTTCCACTTTAAAAAATGTTGTTTTATTTCTTATATTTGAAGATGGTTTTACAGTTCGCTACGATACATTTGGTCCGTGTCGAGTTGGATGGTACCAGTGACGGGAAGGTACGACGGGAATTAATTGTAATTGATTAATTAAAAAAAAAAAAAAAATCGGACGGAAAAAGTGAAAGAAAATGTATATTGGTGCTGGAGAAAAGCGAAACAGCTCCTAGTCCTGGAGCAAAAAGTCAGAAAGATGGAAGGTAGATAGTAAGTGCCATAGCGCAGTAGGATGGTAAGAATTTTAAAATTCATTAAACGTGGAATAAAATTTCCACGGCATAAATCGTTAAAACGGAGAAAGAATTACCGAAAGATGCGTTTGCCTACACGGCAAGCGGCAAATATTTATATACGTCACGCATTTATATGCATAAACGAAGGAAACCGATTTTCAGGGTAAGGTCAAATACGACAGTCAACCGCCGAAAGATTTCGTCCGCCTATGTGGCGAACAATACATGCATATATTTTACGCATCTATATGCACGTTAATGCGAAAGAAATTTTTTTCATTTTCAACGAAAGATTTCGCTTGCTGCGTGACAACGCAGCAAGCAGCGAAAAGCGAATATACATGCGTATTCGAACATGAACGAAAGAACCTCTTTCACAATTTATGGAAGCTATGGTCAAAGGAATGGGAAAATTTCAGCTGCCTATATGGCAGACATTACATAATACATGCATCTACATGCATACAAGAAGGTATACGAGTTTGAAATTTACAACTTCAATACTCAACGAAAGAGTTCGGCTGCCTATATGGCAGACAACGTACAGAATAATAATAATAATGTATACTACATATACATATACACACACGAAGGTATACGAGTTTGAAATTTACAACTTCAATACTCAAGAAAAGATGTCGTCGGCCTATACCTATATGGCAGACAGCACTTACAAATTATACACCATGCATCTATATATGCATACGTGAAGGAATGTTTTTTCTTTGAAATTTACAACTTCAAAGCGAAAACAGAAGGTTTCGCTTGCCTACGTTGCAAGCAATAGAACGATAAAACACATACATACAAACGCTATGAATATGTGATTACGAAAAGATTTTATATACGATAGACACTATATGCCTACACGGCACCGAAAGATAGAAAGAAATATATACATGCACATATTTTTTTTCTTGTTGCGTTTGAGCGACACCAGAAACAATAATAACGAAAAGAACGATCGAGAAGGTTCCCCTCTTGCTGTATGTGTTTCATGACTTACAATCATACATACACAAGCATCGAAAGAAACATCGTGCCATGTGACGGAAAAGGAAAACCATGTACATCTAAATCCTATGCGCAGCATACGAAATGGAAGGGTATGAATCGAAAGAGAAGAAATACGTATTTTTTTTGTCGTTTCTTTTGCTTTGGCATCTATCAATGCAAATGATTGAGTTTAACTCATTAAAGATTAAAGATATTGCAGTCAAACGCGAAAGTCAGACGAGAAAAGATCGTTTAAAAAAAAAAGAAAAAAAAACAAAAATTAAAATCTATATATATAAAAATGGATCGCAAAAATGTATGTTCCCTCATAACTTTCGAACGACTCGGCCAAAGTGGATAATTCTTTGTTTGTGGTTTTGTTATTGGCAGTAGCTGGTTTGTACAAAAGAAAATTTTAAAAAATCGGTTTGCAATGAATGCATTTTAAGTGCATTTTGTCAAATTAAAAACAAATCTTTTGGAAGGATATTTTGAGGATGTCTACGAAGGTTTCTATGAAGATCGGTCAAACATCAGTGAAATAGTTTGTCAGAAATGCATTTTTGGTGCATTTTGTCACAAATCTTCAGAATTGCTTACAATTCGAATGCATAGTTTTAGCCTTTTACATTGTGCATCAAAAAGCACTGTAATAAGCAGAATATTCAACCAAACAATCTCTTTGTGTTAGCATTGAAACGCATGCCGAGTAATTTTTTTTGAATTTGTATTGAAACAGGCAAACAAATTTTTAGGCGGGAGGCGTTACGAAGTTTGTGTTTTTCTCCTGGAGAGATGTTAGTTGCGTGTTCGAGAGTCGGCAAACTATCGGCACTATTTCGTTTTCTCTCCAGATGGAAAAATAAAATGAACGACTGGGTCGCACAAACTTGGTCTAAAGTGTGACAGTGGTCTTGGGGCTTGAGATTTTGATAAAAATAAATTTTTCGGCTGAAGAAGGAATTCGAATATTTCACGGTGAGCCCAAGATTGGGATCAAGTGTACACTGATGAGCATTCCTAGCAAGATGTGTATTACGGGGGAATCGTTTAAGGGGAGGAACGCAGCTGGCTAAATAGAGTGAGCATTTTTGTAAGAGAAGCGGTAATTTTTCCATCCATAATCCTTTTCTCCACTATCAACTATAACGCTTTTTTCGAGCATGTACTCGAGCTTAGGGCGTATAATTAGGGCTACAATTTACAAAGCGTTTGTAAATTGTAGCCATCAAAATAAACAATTGATTTTAATTTACTATTACTGTGATAGTGAAGCTTAGCGTGCATAAATAGTAAAACAAAAAATTCAGCAATTTCAAAAATGTTAAAAAAGGCGGTACGGAGTTCGCCGGGTCAGCTAGTATATATATAAAGAAAAACATAAAAAACAGCTCAATTTAGAGGAAAAGTGTTTTTATACCCTATTCCATAGAATGGGTATATTGTATTTGGTGTGGAGTTTGTAACATTGAGAAATAATACCGTTAGTTATAGAAAATTATATATATTCTGACTCAGAATCAAAAGCCTAGTCGATTTAGCCATGTCCGTCCGTCCGTCCGTCCGTCCGTCCGTCCGTCCGTCCGTCCGTCCGTCCGTATGTATACTCTCTAGAGGTCGCAATTTTTGAGCTAGAAAGCTGAAATTTGGTATATATAACCTTTGGTTCAAGAGTAAGGCTAAGTTCTTGAACCGGTAAAATCCACCCACAAACACACCCACAATCGCCATTTTTGATGAACAACCTCAATTTGGTCAAATTAAATTGTTTTTTGTACAGTTACGATAAAAGCATAACGCTTAAATTTTGCAATAATAAGCTTTAGGTTAACCTTTTTCCAATCAAATAAAAATATTTCAGTTTGGGCGTGGCTGACGCCCATTTTTCATACAAAACCATCAATATTGTTTTTATAAAATAACAATTGTTATATTAAAGCCAAAAACATTAAATTTTGTGGGTATTACTGGCACAAAAATATCTTGTGTATGAAATCAAAAAAATTGATCTTGGGCGTGGCTGACGCCCACTTTTCATAAGAAACTATAAAAAAATTGTTTTTGTAAATAAACGGTATTTATAATAAATCCGCAAGTCAAAATTTTGCGTCTCTTAAGTGAAACTAAACAGTTTGTGTATGAAAAGAAATTTTTGAATTTTGGGCGTGGCTTACACCCACTTTTCATGAAAGAACGAAAAACGTAGTCTCAAAAATTTAAGGTACCTCCAATATTCAATTTAAAACTTTTCTTTCCGTTCGTTATTTGAAAAATATATCTCTACATTTTATTGTGTAAATTTTTTCAATACGCCCACTTTTAAAGGCGTGATTTTGATAAAATACCTATGTTCAGGTAAGATCCTTTAAAAACTACTCGATTCAGCTGTAGTTTTACACATATGAATAAATACTGACTAATGATCAAAGCTCAGTTAGTGCTTCAAATTTTTAAGACACGCCCACTTTTAAGGGGCGTTTCCGTCAAAAGTCGTATAATGCATTAATTTTTTAACGTTTCTTAACAACTATCGGTCGCAGTTTTGAAGTAAAAAGGATAAACACTTAGATTTATATTCCTTGGTTGCGTAGCAGAGTGTGGTCCAAGAATTGTTAAAAACACCCATAATCGCTTTTTCCATTCCAAATCTAATTTAAAAAAATTTAAGTTTTGTCTTGTTTTGTTCAAATCGATCTGCAAGAATAAAATTGAATGTCACTGAGCTCATAACAATTGCCTTCACAGTAAAACGTTTTAACTTTGGGCGTTGCGTACGCCTTTTTTTATTGCACCAGCATTAATTGAACATCACACCGCACAAAATTAATGTTATTGAATTTTTTTCTGTCTGCTTAAGAAGAATTTTGTTTCTGAAACATCGGCTGTTTTCGGGGGCAGACGCATACACACACAAAAATATGGGGAATAGGGTATCCAACAGTACGTTGCAAAAGTAATGTAGCTCTCGCTTATGTTTTCAAAGGTAATAGTTTGTGTTCATTAAATAAGAATAGAATATAAAACGTGCTGCTGTTGCGCTAGGGGTAAAATTGTTTTTTTTTTTGGTGTGTGTGTGTTTTTTTTTATCTACCCGTGCGATGGTTTTATTCCTTTTTTTCCTCGTCGGATGGATATATATATTTATTTTCTTATTAAAAGTGCGTGTCATTGTTTTGATTTGGATAGTTACAAGTGAAGGCAGGCACTCCAATATAAATGGAGCAGCCATGAAATGTTTGAAGGCTAGAGAAGAGATGGGGCACTCGGATAAATAGAGTAGCCACAAATCATTTTGGAAGGCGGAAGGAAATTTACAAATTACGTCGGACGGAACAGAGCGTAAAAATATATTAACAAATACTGGAGCGCAGACGTGCGCTCAGGTATGTGAAAAAAAAGGGATGGAGAAGGAATGAGCAGAAGGTACTCAAAAATACGAAGTGTATGAGTAATCACAAACTGAAAGGTCAATATAATCTCTTAACGGAGATTTGAGCAGGAAAATTAAGATTAAAATTCTTTCTAAAACTATTTTTTTTTCTTTATGGAAGGGCAAAATATAATTAATATCGAAACAGTGACACATATTAGGAATATTTATATTGACTGGCAATATTATGCAGCAGCACGTTAATTTATACAAGGAATATGCCGTTTTTTATTATTATCATTTTATAATTCCAATTTGCAAATGGGAAATATCTTCTGTTAAGGTTGAGAGTACCGGTGGCAGAGCAATTTGTTAGATTTTTGCCGCAACCGGGAAATTCCTTTTCTCAAAACAAAGCACCAAAAGCAAATGTTATTATTTTAATTATATTATGGCACATTGGGAAATATATTTACAAGTACCTACTGCAAAAAAATTTTCAGCAATTAATTGATGAACGTTCGAAGAGAACACAAATTTGGATAAAATATTAACATTATGTAAATTGTTGATAATTTCAGGCGGAAAGAATTCACAAAGTGAATACCAGGAGGGATAACAAGAAGGAAGGACAAAAGAGCAGGAAAACGAAGGAGCATAATCAAATGGAAGGAATGGTAGAGCCCAACTACGAATATCTCTTCGAGAAGGGGGTTCACACCATCAGCAGGACGCTGGCATTTGCCAGTTTGGAAGGATTCATGGAGGCTTCCATGGAAGAAATCGAAGTACAATTGGAAGGTTTGAAGGAAATTTGGGCCCAACTCCAAATCTACGAAGGACGGATAGCTATGAAGAACGATCTCCTGATCAGCATGGATATAGGAAGGAAAATAACGGAAGCAGAAGGAAACTACTTTTCAGCGTGCGCCGCATTAAAGAGAAGAATAAATCAGTTAGCTCCAGCTACAGCAGGTCGCGAAGGACAGCTCATAGCTGCGCAGGTAAACCTACCATTTTCGCAACATGATGAGCAAGAAAGCAGGAACGGAAGAAGGGTCAACGGCCCAACGAAAGACCGGTACGAAAGGTAATGACGGAAGGGAAGGATTGGTTAACCGCCAATATTTATTTGAAAAGGCAATCCATTCGATAAGCAGGTTGCTAGCCTTTATGATTGAAATGATAGAGGTCAGGATAGAAACGCTTTCCGAAACCTGGAAGCAATTACAAAATTTCGAAGAAGCCAAAAAAAAGACCATGTCATCTATGTAAATCGACGAAGAAAGCGGTGTTTTTAGGGGCTCTGTTATCTATGTCCTAACAAGCCATACCATAACAGTGTGCTCTGTCCGGTGAAGGAAGTAAGGAAGGCGGAAGGTGCAATAATGAACATACAAAATCAAGGAAGGAAAAGGAATGGCGCCGCAGCTGTAGGCAACAAAAAAAGGCAGATTGACATGAATCGAGGCCTAGCAAACGTCTGCGGCTGGAGGGAGGAGGACGAAAGATACACTTACAGCAAGGCATAAGGAAGGAGAAGAGGAAGATGCATTGTGGAACGATTTTAAAAGAAAATCATTTGATAGTACTTTAAAAAATAAAATAAAAAAATAAAAATTATTTGAAGTTTTTTAGTTGTGAGTCTGGGGAAGATTTTGTGTTGATACCTACTGCACAAGTCAGAATTGACATGGATGGTAAGACTTATAGTCCAATACGGGCTCTATTGGATACAGGTGCACAGCCTAATCTAATGAGTCATCAACTATATAAGAAGCTAGCGATCCAAGGATACGAAATATGCGAAGGTTGATTGGCGTGGAAGGCAAGCCCTTTCAAGTAAAATATAAAGCAATACTGAAGATCAGACCGTGGTTTGATTCTCTCAATTCAATAGAACAAGAATTTTATGTGATGCCGGAAGGAAGCGAATGGCAACCAATTGTGCCTACACACAATGGAGAATTGTCAACGATGGAAATTTCAGATCGGCCATTGGCTGATCCTGAATATTGGAAGGCAGGTCCTACAGACCTATTGATGGGATGCAAGTTTATCGCAGAATCGTTTGTATCAATACTGGGTCGCCAACCCAGTGGAGCATTGTGCGTGGACACAACTTTAGAAATAATCCTACTTAGCGAATATGAGACGAGTATAAATGAGAAGGTTAATGAGCAAGATTTACGCTTCCAGATCGTATGCATGGACAACGACCAACTACACGAATCACTCAAACGGTTTTGGCAATTAGATGACATTGAATTATCACAGTGCAGGACGAAAGAACAAGAGTAGGTGGAGCAGATTTTCATCAGAACATATACGCGTGATGACACTGGAAGGTTCATAGTCAAGATTCCTTTGAAAGAAGCAGCAAAAGACATTGGAAGCTCGGAACTTATAGCGAAACGCAGGTTCCTGGCTTTGGAAAGAAAATTGGGAAGTGATGCAGAACTGAAGAAGAAATATATTAATTTCATGAAAGAGTACGAAGAGATGGGTCACATGACGCCAGTAACTGGCACTAGCGATGGAAAAACGATTTATTATATACCACATCATTGCGTTACGAAAAAATTAAGAGTCGTTTTTGACGCCAGCTGCAAGACAACGAAGAGAGTTTCACTTAACGAAGTACAAATGTTGGGGGAGAAGCTACAGAAGGACTTACACGAAATCTTGTTGCGTTTTAGAAGGCATCGGGTCGCAATTAGTGCAGATATAAAGATGATGTTTCGGATGAAGAAAATTGCGAAGGAACAATGGGATCTACAAAGAATACTTTGGAGAGAAAACCCGAATGAAAGATTGAAGGAATATTGGTTGAGAGTAGTCACCTATGGGATGACCTCATCAGCTTATAATGCTGTACGAGCGTTAATCCAATGTGCGAAAGAGAAAGAGATGGAATATCCGAAAGCGGCGAAAGCCATAATGGAAGATTTCTAGATGGACGACTGTACCACAGGTGCAGATTCAGAGGCGAAGGCGATAGAATTATCGGAGGAAATGGATCACATATTGAGGAGTGCAGGCTTCGAGCTTAGAAAATGGAAATCCAATTCTAAAACTCTATCGGAGAACATGAATTATGAAGAGCAAGAATCAATCTTGTTTCAAGATGATGAGAAGGCATCAATACTTGGTCTTAAATGACTGCTTGAGAAGGATCAGTTCACATTTGTTGTGAAAACACCAGTGACTGAACAAGTAATGACAAAGAGAAAGATCGTGAGCTGCATAGCTCAACTTTATGATCCAAACGGATTCATAGCTCCTGTAACGATTATTGGAAAGATTCTCATTTAAGACATATGGCGCTTAAACGTTGACTGGGATGAGACGCTACCGGAAGGAATCGAAAGAAGATGGAAAGATTTTGGGAAGAGATAACATTCCTAGAAAACGTAAGAATTGACAGATTGATGAATACATCGGAAGGAACAAGGAAGGAAATACATGGTTTTTCGGACGCGTCTGAAAGAGCATATGGAGCTGTAATTTATATAACAACTACAAGTTCTGATGGAAGGATAAGAGCAGGTTTGGTAACGTTAAAAACGCGCGTCGCACCATTAAGAACAGTTACTATACCACGATTAGAGCTTGCCGCAGCTGAGTTATTGGGGACGACTGACTGTCAGTGTCATTAAAACGATGGAATGGGAAGGTATAGAGTACAATCTCTGGACGGATTCACTGGTAGCATTGCACTGGATAAACAAACTACCATGTGATCTAAAGACATTCGTGGCAAATCGAGTATCATCCATACAAGAGAATACTGAAGTCAAGAGATGGAAACATGTTGGTACGAAGGAAAATCCAGCGGATTTATTGAGCAGGGGAATAAAACCATCATCTTTGGTGAATAATAAGCTATGGTTACATGGCCCAGAATGGTTATCAAAACCCCGAGTTACATGGTCATCTGAAAAGTTTGTACCAAATGTTTCAGATGGGGGGAGGGATGAGATGAAGGTGTTTGTGATAACCAATTTCGCAGAACCTCTATCCATATATGCGAAAGACCTGAGGAAGAGTATTCCTATTATTGAATACGAATGCACACTTGAGAAGGACCTTAACATAATGAGCTACATATATCGCTTTATCAATGTAACTAGAGCATTGGCAAGGCGACGGAAGGTGGTGGAGAGAAGGGATGGAAAGAGAAGGAGACGCTCTCGGCGTCAACTAGCAAGAAGAGAAGGTATGGAAGGTAGAGAAGGTGTAGTTGATCAACCGTCTTCTGAAGAGAAGATGGAAGCTATTGATTATCTACTACGGAAAGAGCAAGAAAAATATTATGCGAAGGAACTCGATTGCATCGAGAAGAGAAGGTGTTTATCTGATAAGAGCAGGATAGAGTCATTGAAACCGATTCTAGATGATAAAAAGGTTATGAGAGTTGGAGGAAGGTTGAGCAAGGCAGAGATGGAATACGAGAGAAGGCATCCAGCGATCGTACCGAATGGTTCTCGATTAGCTTGGCTGATTATGGATAGTGCTCACAGATCAACTAATCACGGTGCTGTCCAAGTTATGATGCAGTACAAACGAGAGAAGTTTTGGATTCCGAAAGTACGAAGTGAACTACGAAATTACGTTCACAAATGCTTGGTTTGCGTAAGGTACAATCATCGATTCGAGACACAATTGATGGCCGACCTGCCATCGGAAAGAGTTACTCCTGGAAAGGCTTTTCTACATACAGGAGTCGATTATGCAGGTCCATTCGAGATCAAAATGATTGATAGAGCAGGCGAGCAGATAATAAGACAGAAATGTTGGGTTTCCGTTTTTGTCTGTCTCAAAACCAGAGCAATGCACATTGATTTGGTATCAAATCTTACATCAGTTGCATTTATTGCTTGTTACGAAAGATTTATAGCAGGAGGGAAGGTGCTGGTATATGAGCAGTTCTTGACATTGCTCACTTGCATAGAAGCGATCTTAAATTCAAGACCATTGCATCCGCTAAGCGATGATCCAAATGACCTACAGGCGCTAACGCCGGGACATTTTCTGGTGCGCGAGCCTCTGGTGTTGCCGCTGCCGTTTGTTACCACTGAATTACCAAACACGAAGGGTATAAAATTATGGAGAGAACGGAAGGCAATGCTATCACACTTCTGGGTTAGATGGAAGGAAGAATATCTATATACTCTTTACGAGCGAAAGAAATGGCGCAAGGAGAACATGGGCGATGGGGCGTATACTAAGACTCATTCCGAGCAAGGACGGACTGGTGCGAAGCGTGGTCATACAGACGCAAACCAACCAACTTACGAGGCCTACACAGAAGATTTGCATACTACCGATGGAAGAGCTGGGATGATTTTTTTGTTATTTATTTAATACTAGCTGACCCGGCGAACTTCGTTCCGCCTTAAATTGATTAAATGTCCCTTTCCAAAGTCGATCCTCTCTTAAGAAAGAATTAAACAATTGATATTAAATTGATTAAAATTACTTTTTTTTAAACAGAAATGATTAGGTCACTGCAACCGTTTTGTGATAAACAACGTTGTTTGTTTTGTTGTATGGTGCATAAACAAACAATGCAGATGGCTTTCCGACACGCGAACACGCCACGTACAGTTGTCCATGTGAAAAGCAAGGGAATTCAAGATTAAGGCCACACACTTGTAACGATTGGCCTTGCGATTTGTTAATTGTCATGGCGAATGCGTGTCGAACGGGAAACTGAATCCGCTTTAACTCGAATGGCAAGTCGTTCTGTATCATAGGAATTCTTGGAATGAGAACTTCTTCGCCTTTGAGCTTGCCTTTGATTATTGTTGCTTGGATGACGTTGTTTATGAGTTTCTTCACTGTCAACCTAGTTCCATTGCATAATTTTGGTTGGTTCCGATTTCGCAGCATTATGATGACAGAGCCGACTTTAGTTGCAAATTGTGTGGTGGTAGACCAGGAACATCCAACGAATTTAAAAATTCAATTGGATAGTTTGTTGCTTCATCATCATTTATTACGCGATCCACCGATTAAAACGAATGCGATTTTATTTTGAATGATGAAATTCAAATCATCGACGTCCTTATTTTTCGCAGCTAATATCGCGCGTTCACTGAGCCAATCGTGGTTTAAATAATTGTGATCGATGTTAGGGAACACTTTACTGATGAGCTCTTCCTTCGATGATGTGAATTCACAAAAATTCAGCGGGAACGAAATCAGGCCAGTTGCAGCATCAACGGTAATTTGACCATTTCCAATTGCCAACAGTTGTTTTGCAAAATCATCGGCTGATGGATCGTTCTGCAACGCAACTCGCATGTTCGTCGTCAGCTGCAGCTTCTTTACGTATCGCCAGAAATAAGATAATTTCAGGCAAGCGTTGAGTTCATCTGCAGGCGTTGATCGCGGGATTACTATTAAAATTTGACGGAAATCACCGGCTAGCAATCTCATTGCTCCTCCAAAGCGTCTCACATTGTTCCGTAAATCTTTCATTGTTCAGTCAAGAGCCGCCAATGCTCGCTTGTGTGCAAGTTTTCAACACTTGTGCCATAGCTGAATTTCTTGAAATATTGCATGTTGGTTCGTCATTCAACTGCAGATTCAGTGGCAATTTAACGCTGAATGTGCTGTGCGACCACCTTCCAACAACGTGGCCGCTATTCCAGAAGAGGCAACCGCAAGTGCGATGTCGGATCTTGACCGAATTGAAGCCAAAATCAAGGATAGGAGAAACGTTTTGCCAGTTCCACCAGGTGCATCCAGGAAGAATATGCCACCGTTACCGTCGTCAACCGCCTTCATCAAAGAGTCGTACACGTCCTTTTGTTCGGGATTGAGCAGTGGGACATTGGTGCGAACTGTTTCTGTCAAAGCGTCTTGTTCGAATTCTTGCTCGCGTTGCAATTCTCTATTAAATGCATCGTTCATTAAGCGATTGGGGGTTGGCATTCTCAGTTTACTCAACAGGTTGCTGCACATGAGCATACACATGTCTTCGATCAATATCAGCGCCTCGTTGCGGATCTCATCGTGCATTTGAAGTTCGGGATGTGATGTTGTTCTTCGAACTCGATGCAAAATATCGTCAGCCATGTTGTCCTTGTACTTGTCCCACAATATGAGGGGGTTCGATGGAAAACTTGTCGAGATGATGATGGCAAACAATGTACGAATTTGAGTCGCAGGCGCAGAAACTGTACCATCGGCAAGTGTTGGGTCCCAATGATTGTCGTTGGCAAGCAAATTCATCTGCTGACAGGCTTCTCTAAATGTGGCACACAGCACACCATCAACAGTCCGCAGGTTCTCGTACGAAGTTGGACCAGGCACATTGACCAAAAGCAATCGCAGATAGAAGCAGTCGTAATTTTTTGGATGAACAGTATAGATACGACCAAGTGCATCAGTTGAGTACACATCCGCATATCCAGCAACCGCTTACCCATGTTTTCGACGTTGAAATTTTTTGTACGACGCATTCCAAATATAATAGCAAGGCATTTCCGGGTAGAGCAGCGTTCTAGCGAACGGGTCACTTGCGCAGGTGGAGAAGAAACTCGTTAACGTTGTGACTGGTGCCTGTTCAGCTCGCTGAGCTGCATTCTCTTCCCTAAAATAAACGCGCTGACCATTCTCCAAGTGAACCGCCAAAAGTTGAACGGTCGGATGGCGTTCGTGTATCGGAAAAGAAAATATTCTCCGAATTGCCTCATTGCAACTCACATAATGCTCTAATTGATAGCACGACACTTCGTCATTCTTATCTGGACACTCAAGACCAAAAACCGCCATGTCGCTTCCTTTGTTGACGTACTTGCAAACGTACTTGATGGACTCCACCGAATTGCAGTATTCAACGTTTATGTGCGTTTTAAATACTTTAGAGAGAAGAGGACAATATGGAACAATTCAAGTGTTGTCCACCAAGACATCTTTCCCTTTCACTTTCATTGCGACTGTTCTGCCATTGTCATCTGGTGATCGCCGCCTATACAATGGGTATCCATCGTTGATAGTGATTGTCTCTGCCAGGAGGGAATGTGGATATCGTTTAGAACATTTATTTGCGACCATGCAAGGCGAATCTGGATTGTGATTTCCGCAAGGCCCATGAATCATCTGCGTAGTTACGACTTCACACAATTCCGGGTCGGCTTCCTTACTGGGTATTTCGGTGCTAATGATTGAATCGACCTGGTCTGGTCGAATTTTCTCAGTCAACCAAAGCAGAATGTGGGCATGCGGCAATCCGCACTTCTGCCAATCCACCGAATACATCCAACAACGCGGCTGTCCAAAAATATTGTGTTTCATGATGAAGTCAATGATCATTAATAGTTTTTGTTTAAAAACTCGTGCAGTGATGTCGTGGCGGTCGCTCGAAGTTTGTCCGCAAAGTAAGAGTTGCGTAATTTCTGGCCATTTTGGATTGCAGGTGAATGTTATGAATAAGTCGGGGCGTCCGTAATGCCGCACATATGTCATTGCATCTTGCGCATATTCGTGCATATGCCTCGGAATTCCAACATATGTTGCTGGGAGAATAGTCAACCGGCCGATGTTTGCTGCTGCTGCATCTCCATCCAAATGCTTGGCATCTCTTAAGTTAATGTATTCTTCCGAACGCAATTTATTTTGATTTAATCGGATGAAATTTAGGCGTTCTGTTTCTATCTTAACGTACATGTCGACGCAATACCGTTGAAACAATCGGCGATATCTTAACAGATGGTTGTCGACATAGTGGCGAATCATGAAGCGATATGCGTAGAAGTTCATGCTGCTGACTTTCTTATTTGTATCATGCCCTGAAAGATAATCCCATTAATAGTTGATGAAAAAGATATGTCGGAAAACTGAGGAACTAACCGAAGAGTGGGCTTACCATTTTAATTTGAAAATGGTAGCCATCATCGCCTTCCCAAAACATAAGCGGATATTGTAATGCGTCGTATGACCGGTGGGTCTCCATCACGCGTTGAAACTGTCCATTATCACGTCGCTTGAGGACTATGTCGCGTGATTGAACATTTTCGCCAGCAATTAGCACCGCTACCTAGTCAATTGTTGGAGCATTAAATTGTCGTGCATGGGTACCACTTGGTCTTTTGTCTGCGCTGATAATAATCTTATAATGATCAGAAGGCATCGCTTTAAATGCAGTTTTGAATACTTTAACCAACGCATTGCGTTCGTGTAGGAGTTGTTGCAATTGTTCGATGATCTCACGTTTCATAGCACGAAAAATAGCACAACGCTGATCGAGTTCCTCATTTGAATTTCCAAGAAAATAAATCTGAAGGAACTTATGATGCTCGTTCAATTGCGGCAAAAGAGCTCCCACACGATTGTGGATTTGTCCTTGGATCTGAATAGTAGAAGGATAATGTGACAATTTATCCACACTGGACATACTGTTAAAGTTCTTCTGACGACATTACCTTAAAGGTGGGATTGTAACCACGTTCTTGGATAACAGTGGCTCCAAAAGACGTCATTTGGAAGCAGCCGTTGTATTGTTGAATGTGCGCGAGGAAATGCCGTGATTGCGTTGTATCTTCATACAGAAGTGACCGCAATGGCTGCGGTGGCGGGGCCAAAACAGGTAATTTTACTTTTCCTCCTGCACAACACAACCCAGGCGTTTCCGCCGAGAACTTCAATGCATTGCAATGCTGACAGACGACATTCAATGGCCCAATATTAACGCACGGAAGATCATTGTACGTTAGTGTGGAATCATATCTGAATGCAGCTCGATTAAAATTATAAGGTGGCGATCGTGTCCTTCGCTCTTTACGTCGAATAAAGTTACGTTCATCTAGATCATCATTTGTACGACGGGTGGCTCTTGCTACACGATCTGCTTCCATATGATTGGCTATATCCTCTTGTGAAAATGCGTCACGCATGTTATTCATTCGTAAACGGACTTGTTCATTCCGATGTGCATGCTGTTCATCCATTTGATTTGCACGTAGATTAGCCACTCGTCTCGTATTTTTATTGCGCGCTCAAATGTTTGATTGCCTTATTGGTGGCATAATGACACCTACGCGATCTGCTTCCATATGATCGGCTATCTCCTCTTGTGATTCTTGATTCGCATTCGCACGCAGAATAGCCACTCGTCTCGTGTTTTTATTGCGCGCTCCAATGTTTGATCGTCTTATTGGCGGCATAATGAAACTTATAGAAAAATCCTGCAGGGACAATATCATTAGCATAACCATCTATATCAATTGCATTACACACAAATAGGTCGTTCATAAAATACCTTATTAAAATTCGTTATCGATAAAATTAAAGCCTCAATTTTAGTTATCACAATATTCTAAAAAAAAAGAAAAAAAAATTAACACTAATCCATTAAATTTCACTTCGCACTTGGTAACTTAGTGGATACCTTTATACACTGTGTTGGTCACCAAACAAAATACTATTTAAAAGTTAAAAAGTTAAATTAATTTACGGACTATATTGAAGTTCAACTAATTTTACGTTTATTTAATTTGTTTTGAATTATAGATCGAAAAATTTGTCAATTTATATTTTTTTAGCTTATTTTTATTGTTTTTGCTACTGAAAAAAAAATTTAAATTAAAAAAAAACCGGCTCCGTTGTGTGTTTACCTGGTTCAAAACTAATCCAACAAAAAAAATGCTCATGCAAATCGGATAATATTTAGCCAAGTAATGGTGGATTTACACTAATCTGCATCCTTACTTCTTTAAAAAAGGAGGATACAACATATAAAAGTCATACGCGTTCGATAGAGAGGGGAGATAAAAATGAAGAACATCTTCATAAATCAAGATTATAGGAAATGGGAGAAATGAAGATGAAGATTATGGTGAAGACAAACATGTTCATCTTCATTATAGCAAGTTCTTCTGCATTTCGAGGTTCCTATAATTTCTATAATTCAGGCCAACAGTTTTTCTCGTTTTGACACCAATTTTCGAATTTTTATGCTCAAAATTGAAATTTTTGCTTGTGAATCACAATCACCTGAACGCAACAAAGTCATGACAATGACAACTACTATGTTCTGTCAATTTTTTTTTTCATTAATTATCATTTGCCAAACACCAAAGAAATAATCAATGGCAAAAAAGGAAAAAAATACAAAAAGGTTGAAAAAGTAAGTAATAGAAAATAATTATTACAAAATTATTATTGATTTTAATTATGAACTATTTATCTATTTATTTCAGAAGACTAACAGCAGCTACAAACGATGCACAATCTTAAGTTATATGAAACCTCGTCCTCATCTTTCATGTAAGAATCGGCCAAGTTTCTTAACTAATATGATAGCATTTCCACAAACAATCCCCGATGTTTTTTTGTGCCATCGAGAAGAGCGGCATGAACTTGAATCCACAACAAAATGGAACGACTCTATTCATACCAATTCCCAGGTGACAAAAGAACAAAAAAATGTAGTCTCTGTTATAACTAAATATCGAGATGCCATCAGAGACCTTCAACAAAATGACACCAAAAAAGCCAAAGAGCAAACGGATATTGCCAAAGATATATACGCCATACAGACTCAAGTTAAATCTAATGGCGACAAGTTTATAGAAGAAGCAGATCGGAACTTGAAGCCAAACAAAATGAAACGAATTTACCAGATTAAAGGACTAAAGTAATAAGATTTAAGTGTAACTGTAGTGTTGGTCTTTTTGAGTTTATAATAAAAAAAATATTTTACTTAATTCTCTTTAATTTCTACAATCTTTTCCTTTATTCGGCATTTTAACTTTAACATTATTTCTTGCTCTGAATACCAATGCAGACTCTTGGGATTTGACAACAGGAGTACACCGCGTCGATCTTTCGGTACCAGCATTGCAGTTGTTCTAGAAAATTTGTTTGGATTCCTTAAGATGTTCGATAAGATCTTGCAACTCAGCGGTCTTCTTAACATAGAATTCCTTGGGCATGTTGGACTTCATTACATTCTGCCTGAGTGGTACGGATCTTCTTGGCACGGCTAGCATACTTAAAAAACAGTCAAGCTAAATATTTGATGAATAGTCAGACAAAGCAAATTTACCTTGAGGGTATTGTATATGTATATCTGCATATAAGTCAATGAACTGAAACATCAATGTTTGACAACTTCTGCTCAAGGAATTATGATACGGAATATGTTTCATGCCATCCGCCAGTTCGTTTTTACAATTCCCCAACGCCAAGAGGGATTTATTAATGCTTGCACCTTCTTTGAACCTCACATTTCCACGAGTACTAGCTGCTGTTTTACTTCCTCTCAAATCAAGAGCATATATCTTTGGACTGATGGACAACAAGGTGGAAATGATATTAGCTGCTACTGTTCGAAATGAATCTACTTTAAATATATTTCTTGATTTATTGGGTAAAAAAAGAAACAGTTGAAGCATTTTAAAACAAATTAATGCTTCCAGCAGCACAAATATTAACAAGGAAATACACTTTGTGGGGACAATATATTAATACCTTTATGTCCACTCGATCGATATTCCGGTTGATGAGATCTAAAATCTGAAAAGATCTCTAAGAGGATTATATTCATCTATGAAATAATATTCTCCCTTGTCATTTTGTCCTCCACAAGCAATGAATCCAACACTTAATGCAAAACATTGAATACATTCAGCGCATTTGTAGCATTGAGCAGCCAATCCAATGTCTGGGCATACTCAGAGATGGGATTTCTGCGCCGGATACCAAGGTCAAGGTCTTATCTGATGACGATTCTTCTGAATGTGATCATAAGGTGTGGTAGATAGATTCATGTACGATGAAGTACTTTTACTGAAAAAACTTGTCACAGCGCCTGGGATGCTGGCTAGGCTTTCGTCGATGACGACGCACGACGACGACGACAAACACGACGACGAAATCGACATCAACTACAACGGATTCGATGAACGAACGAATAATTTTGGAGTAGAGAATTTTCTTTTATTTTTTTATGTAGGGAAAAGAAAAAATTACTTTGCAATTGGTGGTGCAATGAGGTATATGAAATTAACTTCCTTTTATTTATCTTAAATTAACTCACATTTTTGTATTTTTAATCCTATGTCTTGTCTTTTCAATAGAAATCTGTAATATTTTTTGACAGCAAGTTTTAGTGATTTTGATCTCTGTCACCTAGCTATAAAAAATTATAGCAATCAAAAAGGAGTACGTATATTGTGTATTCTTTCACTCTTCTGTATAATCACGTATATCTCCCCCGCTTTACTTTTCTTGAAATTTGAAGATGAAGACGTTGCAGAATAATGTAAATCCACCATAATGCTTGTACAAAGAACAAAGTCATTACTTGGCGATATTTGTTCCGCAATTTTTTGTTTTAACGATTTTTAAAAAATACCGTTCAAAAATTGAAAAATTCGGCACCGCTATTCGTTTACCTGGTTTAATACAAACCCAACAAAAAAATCCCCATGCTGACCCGGCGAACTTCGTTCTGCCTTAAATTGACTAAATGTCCTTTTCGAAAGTCGAGCCTCTCTTAAGAAAGAATTAAACAATTGATATTAAATTGATTAAAATTACTTTTATTTAAACAGAAATGATTAGGTCACTGCAACCGTTTTGTGATAAACAACGTTGTTTGTTTTGTTGTCCGGTGCATAAACAAACAATACAATACAGATGGCTTTACGACATGAACACGCCACGTACAGTTGTCCATGTGAAAAGCAAGGGAATTCAAGATTAAGGCCACACACTTGTAACGATTGGCCTTGCGATTTGTTAATTGTCATGGCAAATGCGGGTCGAACGGGAAACTGAATCCGCTTAAACTCGAATTTCAAGTCGGTTGGTATCAAAGGAATTCTTGGAATGAGAACTTCTTCGCCTTTGAACTTGCCTTTGATTATTGTTACTTGGATGACTGTAAACTTAGTTCCATTGCATAGTTTTGGTTGGTTCAGATTGCGCAGCATTATGATGACGGAGCCGACTTTGAGTTGTAAATTGTGTGGTGGTAGACCGGGAACATCCAACGAATTCAAAAATTCAATTGGATAGTTTGTTGCTTCGTCATCATTTGTTATGCGATCCACCGATTTGAACTAATGCAGTGGAGCTGCGATTTTATTTTGAATGATGGCGCATTCCAAATATAATAGCAAAGCATTTTCGAGTAGAGCAGCTCTAACGAACGGGTCACTTGCACATGTGGAGAAGAAACTCGTAAAAAAAAAAAAAAAAAAAATTAAAAAAAACCGGCTCCGTTGTGTGTTTACCTGGTTCAAGACAAATCCAACAAAAAAATCCTCATGCAAATCGGATAATATTTAGCCAAGTTATGCTTGTACAAAGAACAAAGTCATAATCTGTCGATATTTGTTCTGCAATTTTGTGTTTTAACGATTTCTAAAACTTACCGTCCAAAATTTTAAATAATGAATAGTAGAAGGATAATGTGACAATTTATCCACAGTGGACATACTGTTAAAGTTCTTCTGACGACATTACCTTAAAGGTGGGATTGTAACCACGTTCCTGGATAACAGTGGCTCCAAAAGACGTCATTTGGAAGCAGCCGTTGTATTGTTGAATGTGCGCGAGGAAATGCCGTGATTGCGTTGTATCTTCATACAGAAGTGACCGCAATGGCTGCGGTGGCGGGGCCAAAACAGGTAATTTTACTTTTCCTCCTGCACAACACAACCCAGGCGTTTCCGCCGAGAACTTCAATGCATTGCAATGCTGACAGACGACATTCAATGGCCCAATATTAACGCACGGAAGATCATTGTACGTTAGTGTGGAATCATATCTGAATGCAGCTCGATTAAAATTATAAGGTGGCGATCGTGTCCTTCGCTCTTTACGTCGAATAAAGTTACGTTCATCTAGATCATCATTTGTACGACGGGTGGCTCTTGCTACACGATCTGCTTCCATATGATTGGCTATATCCTCTTGTGAAAATGCGTCACGCATGTTAGTCATTCGTAAACGGACTTGTTCATTCCGATGTGCATGCTGTTCATCCATTTGATTTGCACGTAGATTAGCCACTCGTCTCGTATTTTTATTGCGCGCTCAAATGTTTGATTGCCTTATTGGTGGCATAATGACACCTACGCGATCTGCTTCCATATGATCGGCTATCTCCTCTTGTGATTCTTGATTCGCATTCGTACGCAGAATAGCCACTCGTCTCGTGTTTTTATTGCGCGCTCCAATGTTTGATCGTCTTATTGGCGGCATAATGACACTTATAGAAAAATCCTGCAGGGACAATATCATTAGCATAACCATCTATATCAATTGCTTTACACACAAATAGGTCGTTCATAAAATACCTTATTAAAATTCGTTATCGATAAAATTAAAGCCTCAATTTTAGTTATCACGATATTCTAAAAAAAAAGAAAAAAAATTAACACTAATCCATTAAATTTCACTTCGCACTTGGTAACTTAGTGGATACCTTTATACA
Organism: Platycheirus albimanus; assembly: GCA_916050605.2. NCBI lineage: Eukaryota > Metazoa > Arthropoda > Insecta > Diptera > Syrphidae > Platycheirus > Platycheirus albimanus. The sequence goes on along the minus strand of OU696696.1, from coordinate 161,529,285 downwards.
CTGTGTTGGTCACCAAACAAAATACTATTTAAAAGTTAAAAAGTTAAATTAATTTACGGACTATATTGAAGTTCAACTAATTTTACGTTTATTTAATTTGTTTTGAATTATAGATCGAAAAATTTGTCAATTTATATTTTTTTAGCTTATTTTTATTGTTTTTGCTAGTGAAAAAAAAAAATTGAAATTAAAAAAAAACCGGCTCCATTGTGTGTTTACCTGGTTCAAAACTAATCCAACAAAAAAAATCCTCATGCAAATCGGATAATACTTAGCCAAGTAATGCTTGTACAAAGAACAAAGTCATTACTTGGCGATATTTGTTCCGCAATTTTTTGTTTTAACGATTTTTAAAAAATACCGTTCAAAAATTGAAAAATTCGGCACCGCTATTCGTTTACCTGGTTTAATACAAACCCAACAAAAAAATCCCCATGCTGACCCGGCGAACTTCGTTCTGCCTTAAATTGACTAAATGTCCTTTTCGAAAGTCGAGCCTCTCTTAAGAAAGAATTAAACAATTGATATTAAATTGATTAAAATTACTTTTATTTAAACAGAAATGATTAGGTCACTGCAACCGTTTTGTGATAAACAACGTTGTTTGTTTTGTTGTCCGGTGCATAAACAAACAATGCAGATGGCTTTACGACATGAACACGCCACGTACAGTTGTCCATGTGAAAAGCAAGGGAATTCAAGATTAAGGCCACACACTTGTAACGATTGGCCTTGCGATTTGTTAATTGTCATGGCAAATGCGGGTCGAACGGGAAACTGAATCCGCTTAAACTCGAATGGCAAGTCGGTTGGTATCAAAGGAATTCTTGGAATGAGAACTTCTTCGCCTTTGAACTTGCCTTTGATTATTGTTACTTGGATGACTGTAAACTTAGTTCCATTGCATAGTTTTGGTTGGTTCAGATTGCGCAGCATTATGATGACAGAGCCGACTTTGAGTTGTAAATTGTGTGGTGGTAGACCGGGAACATCCAACGAATTCAAAAATTCAATTGGATAGTTTGTTGCTTCGTCATAATTTGTTATGCGATCCACCGATTTGAACTAATGCAGTGGAGCTGCGATTTTATTTTGAATGATATAATAGCAAAGCATTTTCGAGTAGAGCAGCTCTAACGAACGGGTCACTTGCACATGTGGAGAAGAAACTCGTAGAAAAAAAAAAAAAAAAAATTAAAAAAAAACCGGCTCCGTTGTGTTCAAGACAAATCCAACAAAAAAATCCTCATGCAAATCGGATAATATTGAGCCAAGTTATGCTTGTACAAAGAACAAAGTCATAATCTGTCGATATTTGTTCTGCAATTTTGTGTTTTAACGATTTCTAAAACTTACCGTCCAAAATTTTAAATAATGAATAGTAGAAGGATAATGTGACAATTTATCCACAGTGGACATACTGTTAAAGTTCTTCTGACGACATTACCTTAAAGGTGGGATTGTAACCACGTTCCTGGATAACAGTGGCTCCAAAAGACGTCATTTGGAAGCAGCCGTTGTATTGTTGAATGTGCGCGAGGAAATGCCGTGATTGCGTTGTATCTTCATACAGAAGTGACCGCAATGGCTGCGGTGGCGGGGCCAAAACAGGTAATTTTACTTTTCCTCCTGCACAACACAACCCAGGCGTTTCCGCCGAGAACTTCAATGCATTGCAATGCTGACAGACGACATTCAATGGCCCAATATTAACGCACGGAAGATCATTGTACGTTAGTGTGGAATCATATCTGAATGCAGCTCGATTAAAATTATAAGGTGGCGATCGTGTCCTTCGCTCTTTACGTCGAATAAAGTTACGTTCATCTAGATCATCATTTGTACGACGGGTGGCTCTTGCTACACGATCTGCTTCCATATGATTGGCTATATCCTCTTGTGAAAATGCGTCACGCATGTTAGTCATTCGTAAACGGACTTGTTCATTCCGATGTGCATGCTGTTCATCCATTTGATTTGCACGTAGATTAGCCACTCGTCTCGTATTTTTATTGCGCGCTCAAATGTTTGATTGCCTTATTGGTGGCATAATGACACCTACGCGATCTGCTTCCATATGATCGGCTATCTCCTCTTGTGATTCTTGATTCGCATTCGTACGCAGAATAGCCACTCGTCTCGTGTTTTTATTGCGCGCTCCAATGTTTGATCGTCTTATTGGCGGCATAATGACACTTATAGAAAAATCCTGCAGGGACAATATCATTAGCATAACCATCTATATCAATTGCTTTACACACAAATAGGTCGTTCATAAAATACCTTATTAAAATTCGTTATCGATAAAATTAAAGCCTCAATTTTAGTTATCACGATATTCTAAAAAAAAAGAAAAAAAATTAACACTAATCCATTAAATTTCACTTCGCACTTGGTAACTTAGTGGATACCTTTATACACTGTGTTGGTCACCAAACAAAATACTATTTAAAAGTTAAAAAGTTAAATTAATTTACGGACTATATTGAAGTTCAACTAATTTTACGTTTATTTAATTTGTTTTGAATTATAGATCGAAAAATTTGTCAATTTATATTTTTTTAGCTTATTTTTATTGTTTTTGCTAGTGAAAAAAAAAAATTGAAATTAAAAAAAAACCGGCTCCATTGTGTGTTTACCTGGTTCAAAACTAATCCAACAAAAAAAATCCTCATGCAAATCGGATAATACTTAGCCAAGTAATGCTTGTACAAAGAACAAAGTCATTACTTGGCGATATTTGTTCCGCAATTTTTTGTTTTAACGATTTTTAAAAAATACCGTTCAAAAATTGAAAAATTCGGCACCGCTATTCGTTTACCTGGTTTAATACAAACCCAACAAAAAAATCCCCATGCTGACCCGGCGAACTTCGTTCTGCCTTAAATTGACTAAATGTCCTTTTCGAAAGTCGAGCCTCTCTTAAGAAAGAATTAAACAATTGATATTAAATTGATTAAAATTACTTTTATTTAAACAGAAATGATTAGGTCACTGCAACCGTTTTGTGATAAACAACGTTGTTTGTTTTGTTGTCCGGTGCATAAACAAACAATGCAGATGGCTTTACGACATGAACACGCCACGTACAGTTGTCCATGTGAAAAGCAAGGGAATTCAAGATTAAGGCCACACACTTGTAACGATTGGCCTTGCGATTTGTTAATTGTCATGGCAAATGCGGGTCGAACGGGAAACTGAATCCGCTTAAACTCGAATGGCAAGTCGGTTGGTATCAAAGGAATTCTTGGAATGAGAACTTCTTCGCCTTTGAACTTGCCTTTGATTATTGTTACTTGGATGACTGTAAACTTAGTTCCATTGCATAGTTTTGGTTGGTTCAGATTGCGCAGCATTATGATGACAGAGCCGACTTTGAGTTGTAAATTGTGTGGTGGTAGACCGGGAACATCCAACGAATTCAAAAATTCAATTGGATAGTTTGTTGCTTCGTCATAATTTGTTATGCGATCCACCGATTTGAACTAATGCAGTGGAGCTGCGATTTTATTTTGAATGATATAATAGCAAAGCATTTTCGAGTAGAGCAGCTCTAACGAACGGGTCACTTGCACATGTGGAGAAGAAACTCGTAGAAAAAAAAAAAAAAAAAATTAAAAAAAAACCGGCTCCGTTGTGTTCAAGACAAATCCAACAAAAAAATCCTCATGCAAATCGGATAATATTGAGCCAAGTTATGCTTGTACAAAGAACAAAGTCATAATCTGTCGATATTTGTTCTGCAATTTTGTGTTTTAACGATTTCTAAAACTTACCGTCCAAAATTTTAAAAATTCGGCTCCGCTATCTGTTTACCTGGTTTAATACAAACCCAACAAAAAAATCCCAATGCAAATCGGATGATATTCAGCCGAGTTAGGCGCGTACAAACAGACACCAATTCATTTTTATATATATAGATGTTATGTACAAATATTTGAATTTCTATTATTTTACTCTTTTTTTAAGTTTGGGGGGTGATATATATATATGGAGTACTACTTTATAACACCACTGTATTTTAATACACTTGTTATACATAAGCTATTATTCATATTGTCATCTCTATCATCGTTTCTCTTTTATTTCCTTACCTTAGTATGTAAGCATGTACCTAACTAGAATAAGTATTAATAAAGTTAGTCTTCAACTGATCGTCGTGTTCTCATTTACCTCCACTCCAAAATCATCGGTTACATATATTAAAGTTAATTGTCATGGCGAATGCGGGTCGAACGGGAAACTGAATCCGCTAACACTCGAATGGCAAGTCGGTTGGTATCAAATTAATTCTTGGAATGAGAACTTCTTCACCTTTGAACTTGCCTTTGATTATTGTCGCTTGGATGACGTTGTTCATGAGCTTCTTCACTGTCAACTTAGTTCCATTGCATAGTTTTGGTTGGTTCAGATTGCGCAGCATTATGATGACAGAGCCGATTTTGAGTTGCAAATTGTGTGGTGGTAGACCGGGAACATCCAACAAAATCAAAAATTCAATTGGATAGTTTGTTGATTCGTCATCATTTGTTATGCGATCCACCGATTTGAACGAATGCAGTGGAGCTGCGATTTTATTTTCATTTTTTTCATTTCATTTCATTTATTTATTTATGCGGCAAGCCTTAAGATTGAGATCTTTTTTATGGCTTTAAAATTAATTATTCAATTACAATATAATGTCATACAAATAATATTATAATACAAAATAGTGTTACAACAACAAAGAGAAAAAAAAATTACATATAATAGGTATACAATTATCAAAATATTAATTAATTAATAAAAATAGAGTGGAGATGCAATGCTACGCTTTGGTTTTGGAGATGCTTAGATATGGAGGAGATGAAGTGATACAAATTAGGAATATTTTTAAATTCGGCAGGTATTGTATTCCCAATTCGATCAGCTAAAACAAAAAAGGACCTTCTGGTTTGTAATGTCAACGCTTTCGGAATATTTAGATTTTTAGTACGGAGCAAAGTCGAAAACTGAAGCTTATCGAATAAATAGTGAGGTTTCTTTGCACGTATTAGGTTAAATGTAAACTTGCAAATTTCCGCAACAAAGTGAGACATAAGCGGCATGGGGAAAATACTATTGGATAGATGAGACACATGGTCATATTTTTTTAAAGGGTACACAAAACGTACACATGCATTGAAAGCTACATTTATCTTTTGTTTGCTTATAGAATCCATACCAGCATAGAGAGGAGCCTCTGCAGCAGTATGAAAAAAGAAACTCTCCACAAACGTCTAAGGCAACCATATATGACTCCAATAATTTTATTAACATGATTGTTCCAAGTAAGTGTTTTATTGAATAGGAAACCCAAGTTTAATACTGATGATTTAAAGAGAATAATATGACCATTAAGAGAAACTTTGGGAAAGTAGGATTGAATGATGAACTTCAAATCATCGACGTCCTTATTTTTCTCAGCTAATATCGCGAGTTCACTGAGCCAGTCGTGGTTCAAGTAATTGTTACCGATGTTAGGGAACACTTTGCTGATGAGTTCTTCCTTCTATGGTGTGAATTCACAATTCAGCGGGAACGAAATCAGGCCAGTTGCAGCATCAACGGTAATTCAACCATTTCCAATTGCCAATTGTTTTTTTTGCAAAATCATCGGCTGATGGATCGTTATGCAACACAACTCGCATGTTCGTCGTCAACTGCAGCTTCTTTACGTATTGCCAGAAATACGATAATTTTAGGCAAGCGTTGAGTTCATCTGCAGGGGTTGATCGCGGGATTACTATTAAAATTTGACGGAAATCACCGGCTAGCAATATCATTGCTCCTCCAAAGCGTCTCATATTGTTCCGTAGATCTTTCATTGTTCGATCAAGAGTCACCAATGCTCTCTTGTGTGCCATTGTGCATTCATCCCAGATGAAAATTTTAAAAGTTTTCAACACCTGTGCCATAGCAGAATTTCTTGAAATATTGCATGTTTGCTCGTTAGTCAACTGCAGATTCAGTGGCAATTTTAACGCTGAATGTGCTGTGCAACGACCTTCCAACAACGTGGCTGCTATTCGAGAAGAGGCAATCGCAAGCGCTATGTCGGATCTTGACAAAATTGAAGTAAAATCAACGAAAGGAGAAACGTTTTGTGAGAAAGTGTTGCGTCCCAATGATTGTCGCTGGCAAACAAATTCATCCGCTGACAGGCTTCTCTAAACACACCATCTAGCACACCATCAACAATCCACAGGTTCTCGTACGAAGATTGACCAGGCACATTGACCAAAAGCAATCGCAGATAGAATCAGTCATCATTTTTTTGATGAACAGCATAGATACGACCAAGCGCATCAGTTTGATACACATCCGCATATCCGGCAACAGCTTGCCCTTGTTTTCGACGTTGAAATTTTTTGTACGGCGCATTCCAAATATAATAGAGAGGCATTTCCGAGTATGGCAGCTCTGGCGAACGGGTGACTTTTACAGATTAAGAAGAAACTCGTTTGTTTTTGCAATTGAAAAAAAAAAATTAAAATTAAAATAAAAAAAAACCGGCTCTGTTGAGAGTTTACCTGGTTTAATACAGACCCAACAAGAAATCCCCATACACATCGGATGATATTCAGCCGAGTTAGGCACGTACAAACAGACACCAATTCATTTTTATATATAAAGAAGACTAGCTGACCCGGCAAACTTCGTTCCGCCTTAAATTGATTAAATGTCCTTTTCGAAAGTCGAGCCTCTCTTAGGAAAGAATTAAACAATTGATATTAAATTAATTAAAATTACTTTTATTTAAATAGAAATGATTAGGTCACTGCAACGCTTTGTGATAAACATAGTTGTTGGTTTTTTTTGTCCGGTGCATAAACAAACAATGCAGATGGCTTTCCGACACGCGAACACGCCACGTACAGTTGTCCATGTAAAAAGCAAGGGAATTCAAGATTAAGGCCACACACTTGCAATGATTGGCCTTGCGATTTGTTAATTGTCATGGCGAATGCGGGTCGAACAGGAAACTTAATCCGCTTAAAGTCGAACGGCAAGTCGGTCGGCATCATAGGAATTCTTGGAATGAGAACTTCTTCGCCTTTGAACTTGTCTTTGATTATTGTCGCTTGAATGACGTTGTTGATAAATTTCTTCACTATCAAGCTAGTTCCATTGCATAGTTTTGGTTGGTTCAGATAGCGCAGCATTACGATTGCAGAGCCGACTTTGAGTTGCAAATTGTGCGGTGGTAGACCGGGAACATCCATCGAATTCAAAAATTCAATTGGATAGTTTGTTGCTTCGTCATCATTTGTTACGCGATCCACCGACTTGAGCGAATGCAGTGGAGCTGCGATTTCATTTTGAATGATGAAATTCAAATCATCGACGTCCTTATTTGTCGCAGCTAATATCGCGCGTTCACTGAACCAGTCGTGGTTCAAATAACTGTGACAGATGTTAGGGAACACTTTGCTGATGAGTTCTTCCTTCTATGATGTGAATTCACAATTCAGCGGGAACGAAATCAGGCCAGTTGCAGCATCAACGGTAATTCAACCATTTCCAATTGCCAACCGTTTTTTTTTTTTTGCAAAATCATCGGCTGATGGATCGTTCTGCAACGCAACTCGCATGTTCGTTGTCAACTGCATTACTGCAGCTTCTTTACGTATCTCTAGAAAAACGATAATTTTAGGCAAGCGTTCAGTTCATCTGCAGGCGTTGACCGCGGGATTACTGGTAAAATTTGACGAAAATTACCGGCTAGCAATATCATTGCTCCTCCAAAGCGTCTGATATTGTTCCGTAAATCTTTCATTGTTCGATCAAGAGCCTCCAATGCTCGCTTGTGTGTCATTGTGCATTCATCCCAGATGATAATTTTGAAAGTTCTTAACACTTGTGCCATAGCAGAATTTCTTGAAATTAACGCTGAATGTGCTGTGCAACCACCTTCCAACAACGTGGCCGCTATTTGAAAAGAGGCAACCGCAAGCGCGATTACGGATCTTGACCGAATTGAAGCCAAAATCAACGAAAGGGGAAACGTTTTGCCAGTTCCACCAGGTGCATCCAGGAAGAATATGCCACCGTTACCGTCGTCAACCGCCTTCATCAATGAGTCGCCCACGTTCTTTTGCTCGGGATTGAGCAGAGCGACATTTTTGCGAACTGTTTCTGTCAAAGCGTCTCGATCGAATTCTCGCCCAACCGGTTGCTGCAGATAAGCATACACATGTCTTCGATCAATATCAGCGCCTCGTTGCGGATCTCATCGTTGATTGAAGTTCCGTATTTGATGTTGTTCTTCGAACTCGATGCAAAATATCGTCAGCTATGTTGTCCTTGTATTTGTCCCACAAAATGAGGGGGTTCGATGGAAAACATCTCAAGATGATGATGGCAAACAATCTACGAATTTGAGTCGCAGGCGCAGAAACTGTAGCATCGGCAAGTGTTGCGTCCCAATGAATGTCGTTGGCAAGCAAATTCATCCGCTGACAGGCTTCTCTAAATGTGGCACACAGCACACCATCAACAGTCCGCAGGTTCTCGTACGAAGTTTGACCAGGCACATTGACCAAAAGCAATCGCAGATAGAAGCAGTCGTCATTTTGTGGATAAACAGGCTAGATACGACTGTTTAAGCTCACCTCGATAGAAATCTGTTCCGTAATAAAGAATTAAAATAAAAAAACCGATTTTAAAGTGGGAAACCTATTGATAAAAAAAAACCACTATTAAAACTCTTTATTGTAAATGATCAACCAATTCTTTCGGCGTCTTTCCAACAACTAACTTTACATATAAGTTCTTTCGATAAATTCATAAACTAATACATATACATTTTAGTTTCGTTCTTACTAATACAGCTTTGCTTATATAAAATCTGATACATCGAACGACAAGACTTCTACAAAGAAAGAAATGCTTGTCGTCCGATACAACGACCAAGCACATCAGTTTAATACACATCCGCATATCCGGCAACAGCTTGCCCTTGTTTTGCGACTTTGAAATTTTTTGTACGGCGCATTCCAAATATAATAGCGAGGCATTTCCGAGTAGAGCAGCGTTCTGGCGAACGGGTCACTTGCACAGGTGGAGAAGAAACTCGTTTGTTTTTGCAAGTGAAAAAAAAAATTAAATTAAAAAAAAAAAAAACCGGCTCCGTTGTGTGTTTACCTGGTTAAAAAAAAATCAAAAAAAAAATCCTCATGCAAATCGGATAATATTTAGTCAAGTTATGCTTGTACAAAGAACAAAGTCATAATTTGGCGATATTTGTTCCGCAATTTTGTGTTTTAACGATTTTTAAAAAATACCGTTCAAAATTTGAAAAATCCAACTCCGCTATGTGTTTACCTGGTGTAATATAAGCCCAACAAAAAAATCCCCATGCAAATCGGATGAAATTCAGCCGAGTTAGGCGCGTACAAACAGACACCAATTCATTTGTATATATATACATAGGTAGGTACATAGATTAGGTACCTGAGTTTGTTTTATCATGAAAATAAATCGATAATTAAAAAGACTTGTAAACTGGCATTTCTCCCGACTCTTTATATTGCAATTAAACATAGTGAAAAGAAAGACATAAACAACTGAGGGGTTCATATTTGACTAGATTTATTTTACAATTAAACTTCTCTTGCAGTTTAAAATAATACTTATTCGATTTGATATTGTTTTGTGCACACGCCTTATTTTTATAGACATGCAATAAAAATATGACATAGGTACTTGGATACCTACTATGTTCTACTTAGACAAGTATACGTAGAAACAAAACGAGTGGCACCAGAAAGTCGAACGGTCTAACTTAATTAATATTTTCGACAGAACGTATTCGAAATTAATTATGAATGTATATGTTATCATAGGGCTACTAAAAATTTTTATCTTAGTCTGATATATTTCGAATAGTTTCGTCGAGTTGAGAGTCAGTTCCACATAAAACTTTTTAACGTGTCGCCTTGTTATGCGAAGCTAAATGAGAGATAGGGTTAGATAAGAAGTCATAGGAAAATGCAGGTTTATCTTCGGAATTTCCTTTTCCTCGACATCAAATAAATTGATTTTTTTTGTACCGGAACAGTTTTACAGGTTTCTTATACGTTGCTGGTGTAGAAGCAAAGCTGCCAGGTTGGAAGTTAATTCAAATGATATATATTGCAAATTATTTGAAGTTATTTCATGTAGCGCAATATTGCTACTTGTTAATAATTTGTGTTCATGATAATCATCACAAAAACACAACTGAATCCTTTGTTCTTCCTTAATTTGTGTGTTCTTATTATTTTGAAATTCAGGCAATTCAGTTTCTGAAAGATAATTTGTAGAAGCTTCCACGCCTTCTTCCGTGCCGAACCTTTCAGACCATACACGATTTTTAGTCATTGTACGTTTTTTCCTCTTTGCCTTAGCCTTGAGAAATCCCTTCTCTAGCGGACTTTGAATCGTTTGATTAAAGGCGGATACAAAACGAGGGAAACTGTAGTAATAATGAGAATATGTTTCCGATATTTCACTTCGAAAATTGAATGACGAAGAATTGACTTTCCTAGTTGAAGTTTTATTATTACCCGCGCATGTCATTCGAGAAGTTGTGGAGGCAACTAAATTGCTTTGATTCATAGAGCTTTCTGCTGTACTTGAAAATATTTGATCTGACGAACAAAACTGCTCAGGAAAAGATTGAGAGTGCTGTAATTTTTTTGTTTTGTTCAATTTTATCTGAGATCTAATTAAAATTGTATCATCACAGCTGTTATACTTCAGAAGAGTTTTGTTTGGTAGTACAAATATTTCTGGGATTACTGCGGACTCTGTGACAGGCTTTTGAACTGGAAAGAGCTCCTGGCTTCGATAACCAGCAAAACACTTTTTATTTGTAGGGAATAAATACCCTGACAACACCTCTTCGTCACACACATATTTTTCACCTTGATATAGTTTCAAGGATTGGTGATTTTTCAAAACATCTTCGAAGTAATGAGATTCTGGCAAAAGCAGAGTTTGTTTATCTTCATTATAACTATTTTCAGTAGTATGCGGAGAGACGTTTGTAGGACAAAGACTATATTTTTTAATAATAGTATTTTTCTTATTTTCATGTGTTAAAGGAAATACATAATTTTCATTTAAGATAAGAGGATCTTTTTTTAAGTTTCGAAAATTTTTCAATGGCATATATCCAATACAGCTGTCACAATGATTTTTGTTTTCTTTGGTCTGTTTAATTTGCTGTAGAGCTCCATTAAAAGTTTGATTGTTTGAAATGGAACATTCAGTTGCTGTTTGGATTTTTTCTGGTAATGTGAGTATTGTAACGTCACTTCTAGTTTTAGAATTTGAAGTTTTGGAGTCCAAAAATATATCTTTTTGCTGACCATCTGATGAATTATCTTCCATCGCAAACATTTTGTTGCAAGAAAAATTGATACCTTTCCCATTGGAACTTTCATAAGATGTGTTTTTTGTGTTGACAATAGAAACGGTTTGCTCTGGCTTTTCACTTTTCCCTCCAATTGAATGATAAGATATAGCTGATAGACTATCTGATCCTGACAAATTGGCATACTGATGAACAGTATTAGTTCCAGTAGACCATTCTGAGATGCTGATACCGATTGAAGTATCCTCGGAATGTGAGCTGTGCGTGCATTTCTTTTGCTGCACACCCTTTCGCACTGTTTCCCCAAGATCAGTGCCAAAAGAACTCGTTTCTTCTTCAGAATGGCTAGAATGGCTACACCTTCTAAGGAAACCGGTGTTTGGACGCTTATCAAAACTTCTACATACATTGATTTGATCATCTTTGTATGCTTCCTCTAATATGGAGAACACCTCTTCCGCCGCTTTTTCAGAACTTCTAGATCCATAAATATGTTTTCGACCAGGCCACATTGCACAGTTATGATCAGGATAACGTGGTGTTGAATCATCATAAGAAATATAATCTGGTGCAGAAACAGGACAACAGGTATACAAGGAATGCGTTGGTTGTATAGAAATAGTATCTTTAGGTATATCTTCTTTTAATGAATAACTATCACCGAAAGATCTAGATGCTGAACAGCAATACGGCAGAATCAACGCAGAGTCAAAGCAATCTGGAGGGTCGTTTTGAATTCGAGAAAAGCAAGTGTTATCTACTTGCTTTTTGATTTTATATGGAGACAACATAAAATAAGAGGTATCTTCATATGGCAAGACTTTTTCCTCCTCAGGAGGTGAAGTCAAGTTGTGAGGCTTACTTTTTAAATACTGTGGAATATAAGTTGTATCTTCTTTATTCAATTTGTGTATATCAACTAATTTTTTGGGTACTTTTTCATTCGCGTCAGCTATATAATGTGGCTCAACGTTTCTCGAGAAAGGCAAATCTCCCCCATTTAATAAATTCAAATTACGCTCCTTAGAGTCTTGTGATTGAAATAACATGTTACCCTTCCAGCGTAATGCCTTTGGCAAGGGATGATCTGAATCAGTCACTACCAACACTAGTTCCGTAGGTTTGACTGGAATGAAATCGTATGGTATTTCTGGAAGTGGCCAATCTTCAGAGTCTTGGCTTTCAGGGTTTGACAAACAAAGTAATGTTTTCCTATCAAATTCTTCCGGGGTTCGCTCATCAACTTGAGTGACCGCGAATCTACCAGTAATTACAGTGGAACCTCTGAGCTTATTTTTATTTGGAAAACGTTCTGCAGTTGCCGAGTCACAAGGGATGTCAGGCATTTCTGCTGATGTTCTTCTTTCTGTATCTGATATATAAGCCAAGTTCGTATTACTGCGAGAGTCTGAACTAAGACTTGGTTGATGATCATATGAGCAACCCGATTCATCAGGCATGCTCACTGAATGCGTTGATGCTTTGCTTACATCATCCTCGACACTGGACTTTTCTGAAGCCGTACTACGCTCAGATATGCGAGAAAGTGTTCTCCCGACTGTGAATTCAGCATTATAATTTACTATATCAGTTGAATTTATGCCGATACCACTCAACGCACTTGTCATGCCTGGGTAACCCAATGAAGTTGTCAAATCGATCATTTCATCTTGACACTTTACATTACTTATTTCCTGTTCCTTAAATGAATGTTCTTTATAATCGTTGTCAGAAAGCTCTCCTATAGCAATACAACTATGCATTTGTTCAGCTGATTCCTGGTCTATATGTGCTACTGTTTCTCCTAAACTTGAACTTCCAGAGCTCTCAATCGTGAAAGTCTTCCAAGTGGATTGTTGTTCCCTCTGCAAACAATCACCTCGACGTTGGGCTAGACCAAGTGAACAAGAACTACTTTCCGTTCCAAACGACTCTTTCGATTCAATTCTTAAGGAAGCTCTTGAATCAAAGCTTGATTTTGACTCCTGTGAACTACGATCACTTCCAGAATTCCCACTTTTGCCTAATGGACCTTTTTCCGCAAGGCTGAGATTTTCAGGAATCCTCTTTCGAAGTGATTTGCTGACAAGAGAAATGTTTGCTGAACTATTCACGAAATTATTGTTATCTTGGGGATAATTATTTAACATGTTATCTTCTACATCAACTTGAAATACTTCGTTGCTTAGACCAAAATCAATTGGGCTTTGTTTTTCTAACACAGGAGTTGATACTTTCTTAGAGGTAAGTTGGTTTGTTTTTATATCAATTACACTTTCGTTTTTCAAAATGCTCTTCCGATCGTGTATTAGTATTTTTTCCTTGAGCTCCAAACATTTTTGATTATCAAAGTCTCCATAATCCTGAGAAATGCCAAATGGACGTGCAACTGAATAACTTACACTAGATTCATCGTCAACTGAACTCTTTTCTTTCCCACTCTGTGAAAGACTCCAGTCGAATAGCTCGAATTTTGAACTAGTTGCCACTCCATCTCCATTTGTCCAGGAATTAGATCTCTTTGATTTATCGCTCTGTTTCGGAAATGTCCTCATTTGTTTGTTTTTTTGTTGTATTAAATTTTCAACTGAAGCTGATGAATTATTAATTAATGTATTTATTTTTGGAAAAATAAGACCTCCAATCTTGTCTAAGGCTTGCGGATTATCAGTAGTAGAAATATCTCTTTCTGTTTCTATTGCCCGAAGTCCGTTTTCTGATGTATCAGATCTGATGAATTCCTCGCATTCCATAGTCGTCCATGATGTAGTCTCATCACTTTTAGTACGGGCTAAGGTCAAGTGGTAAGTGCTTCCATTTGCTACTTCCAACTCAAAACATTTGTTTGAAGTGTCATAATTACTCTCGTTTAAAGGTTCTTTATATTCTGTTGTTGGAATTATGATTTCACGGTAATCTTCGTGTGATAATAAAGGTTTAAAATTAAATGTGTTTTCTTCAAGTGAAACATACGAATCGGCACTACCTTCAGTAGATTGAATATGGCTAACATCGCTATCATTTGTTATATCTTCGGGTCGAGAAGACTGTCGTTTTAATATCTCAAGTGATCTTCTTTCACATATTACTGCCTGCATGTCGATTTCCTCATTGAAGCCAAACTGATTAGCAAAGACTTTGCGATCACTAATGTAACTCCTGATGTGTAAAGGCCTTGCCAAGGTTTTATTAGTGCTTTCAATTTGGAAAGGTGTATTTGAATGGCTTGATTTTGTATTTGAAGTCGCCGATTTCTTATCCATCCTAGGTGGTTTTGAATGTTTTCCACTTTCTTCTAAAAATTGGTTTCTTGTTGTTGCTCTACGGGATTGAGGTGAAAAATCTTCTGCTATACCTGACTTTTCACTTTCTTCGAATGATTTCTTGCGATCTTCAAAGCTTCGGTTAGCTTTTTCGAGTTTTTTTTGACAAACACTTTCATCAAAACTGCGGCTGAATTTCAATAGAGAAGAGTCAAGTTTTTGCGGAGATTTAGCTATCAGTACGTGGTTCTTTGTTTTATTTCTAAATTCCGTTTCTATTATAATCTTATCACCATCTGTCTTAACATTGTTATCATTTTGATGTGAGGGATATTGAAGGAGTTGATCCTTCACAGGACTAAGCATGGTTATGGTTTGTTTCATTGCGCATTCATATAATTTCTGCTGCCTTTCTTTGCGCTTGGCAATGTCAGCTTCAGTTTTCTCAAGTGATTTACTTTTTTCGTGATTAAGTCTTCTTTCTAAATCGTTATAGTTATAACTTGGCTTTCCTTTCACTTTATTTTGTTTGTCTTTCTTTGGGTGGATCACACTTCCAATAGTTGGTTTTAGTTCCATAGCATCAGAGGTTTTTGAACGAATTTTAGATTTTCTCATGCCTGTACTTTCCAAACTACTTGCTCTTGATACACCTGGTGATGTTTTTCTCGAACTGTTACATGAATTTAACGGTGAATAATCGAAGTTGTACTTTGGAATATCTAGAATGAGATGGTCCCCGCTTTTAAGTTCCATTCTTGAAATTTTTCTGCCCTTGATTTTCACGCCTTTCAGAGCAATTTTTTCAATTAACTTCAATCGATGAAGAAGATCACTTTCTTCAGAATCAAGACTTACAGAGCTAAGAATTGGATCGGGTATAAGGTGAGAATAGCATACTTGTGCCGAAGGAATTGATCCTTCACAAGACCGCACACTATCAGGCAATTCTTCTTCAACATTAAGTATTCCCTGGTACAAAGCTTTTTCTTCTAAAATATCAGCTTCCTCTTCTATTTCGAATGTGTCATCTTTAGAAGAAAATGCATTTTTGGGAGGTAGTTTATGCTTTGATATAATTGGAATATCAAGGCTTTTGGCTCTTCGATCTGTTGATGGTGAATCATGCGTGGACTTTCTATTATATAGGCATTCTAGACCTGAACCTTCAGATAAATTAAGACGAGCACGTGAATATTCAAATGAAATTTTGTTATTTTTTCGTCTTGTTTTTGAATAATCTACTTTTTCTGTTCTAGAACCAATGTGGC
Source organism: Platycheirus albimanus (assembly GCA_916050605.2). Lineage (NCBI taxonomy): Eukaryota > Metazoa > Arthropoda > Insecta > Diptera > Syrphidae > Platycheirus > Platycheirus albimanus. Next base: position 161,513,371 of record OU696696.1, on the reverse strand, counting down.
AATCGTTCCTTTTAAGTGTATACTTAAGAGATTCCATGGTATTACCGTCAATTTCACACTTGACAGGCATTTGATGCTCAGAGTGAAAAATATTAGAGGAAAATAGAATAGGAAATTGTATATTTTTATTTCGTTCAAAGTCCCTGGTTCCAGCAGAAGCTCTTTTGCTAGAGATATTATTTTCTTCCTCAGAACTCGGAATCGAAATCGAGCGCTCTGAAATTCGTCGAAGTTCTAGTGCATTTGAATATATCGAATCCAGTCTAGGCTTTTCATAACGGCTTTCAAGCTCTGCCAATCGCCTGCATTGGGGCGGAGACCCCTCGATTTCTGTAGAGCTCATTGTTTGCCCTCTACCCCAAGCTGCTGATACAAGCTTACTTTGTTCTATTCGCAAAATTGGTTCAATTTCTTTTCTAGACTGTGGGGGTGAAAATTCTAAAGTTGTTGGTATAGGTTCAGCAGAACCAAATACATCATCGGAGTCCAAACTTTCGTCATCAGAAGAGAAGGAAGTTATTCGAGTTTTCCCTTTTCTTATTTTATTTGTTGCTTTAGAAGTCATTCTCTTGACCACTGCTTCTCTTGAAGATAAAGAAGTTTCTGTTTTAACACCTAAGGTAGACTCCGCCTGCTTTTGTTCCAAAATGCGATTATATTTTTCCGTATTTTCGTTCTCTAAATAAAAGTCTGCGGCAGGTTCAATTTTACTAAATTTTTGAATTAGTTTCTCTAATACTTTTTTTTCTCTCTGTTTGCCACAATGGGAAATAAGTAGCTCAGTTTTTGGGATCGATTGATCAACTTTTAATTTTAATATATCGATCTTCGATGGGTCAACATTTTGAGTGAACAAAAGCTTATCCCTCAATTCAGGAATAACGGTGTCCAAGATAACAGGCAAAATTTTATTACAACTTTTAATTTTTTTAACATTGCTTGGGGTTATTGGCAATTTTGGAGACTTCACACATTTTGCAGTTCTTGGCTTCTGATTTTTCTTCTCAATTGGTAAGGGAATATTTCCGTCAAAAACATGTCGCTTATGAAGCATGTATGGAATATCTTCCTTCAAAGCATTTGAAACTTGATGTTCACATTCACGAAAAAAGCTCTTCGGAGTATAAAACTCAGTTTTTATTGTAATTAGCGGGGTTTCAGAAGTAACGTGGTGGCCTGGTACTTCAAACTTTCCAAAGCTCTTGCATTGTGGTGGAGCACTGGGAATTTGCGTATAAAAACAGTCCTCATCACTTGAGTCAGCTAGAGTAAGGTCTATAGATTGTTGATGCGTCAGTACGTTACGCCGTTGGGTCATACATAAACCTCGTTTTGCCAAAGAATTTGGATCGCTTTTAGTTCGTTCTACAGTTACATGACTAAAAGGTAATGACACTGAAACATTTTGCAGTTGAGCTTGACTTGTCATTACTTTTGGATTATACTCCTCGAAATGAGTCTTAGCCATAAGCTCTTCCTTGCGAGTAACTATTTTTGTTCTAGGAGCTTGTACCTGTTTATCAAACTCCGAAATAAGTTCTGGAGTCAGGGGATAGTCTGGACTATTCTTAAATTTTGTAACACAATGAAGCTTTTCATTCTGGGTACAACCGCTAATCAAAGTTTCAATTTTGTCCCGATCAAAGGTAAAGATGTTCTCAGAGTCTGATTTTCTTCGAAGTGCATGAGTTGATTCACATTTTTGACCCTTATTTTTCTTCCAAAATTCTTTATTGCTTAACTGAGTAATTTGATTTTCGTTTTTCTTTTGATCTTTAATTGTATTTTCAGTTATGGTACTAGAAGACCTTGCATTCTTATAAATTTTTACATTTTGGAGACTAATTGAGTGAACTTTTGACGTTTTATTGTTTACTTTTGATGGGAACGTTGTATATATATCACGACTTTTGCGAAAGCACCCATTTGGACTTGAACTTTCTGGGTTAAATGGTAAGCATTCGAAGCTCTTTACTCTTGCGAAGCTACTTATTGAGTCTCCTTCTAGATTCTCCTGTGCGACGCAACAATCGTTTTTAGATTCCCAGCTCGAATGTTGTAGATATTCTTTACTCTTTGCGTTTTTTGTATTATTTTTTCCAGATGTCATCGGCATTTCAAAGTTTTGGGGGAAAATATTTTCTGACAGGGACTCCTTGGAAGCACAAATTGATACTATAGATGACTTGCTTTTTGTTGTTTCGCGCGATTTTTTGCTTTCGGTGTGGTATAAGCTATCTCCTGATTTTTTACTTAAACACAAGCTTTCCGAAGCTTTAGTTTCGTAAATATCACTTCGGGTTTCTTGACTTGAACTCTGGGAGTCCTTGTGTTTTTTCTTTTTTTTGTAGAAACTTCCATCTGACTTAACACTAAGCTTCTCACGTGGAAAATACCATGGGTCTTGTGAATCCCATATTTCTTTCATTATGTTGGCGACAGACTTACTTTTAACGTCCATTGCAGAACGATATTTTTGATTTCCTAAGGGCATTTCATCGTCACTTGGAATAAAATTTCCTGAATCAACTGAGCAAGATCGAAATTTACCAGATTGAGTGAAATTATCAAAAAATGTATCTTCCAAAACGTCGTAGCTGTCATGTGATATATTATCATGTGATCCTATGTAGTCTAATTTGTTTGTATAAATACGTCTCTGATGCTTAAAATTACGAAGTGTACTGCCTGGGTAACTTGAAGAATATATTTTTGAGTCAATAATGGCATAGGAATCTTGACAAGAATGGCTTGATTGGAAGTACATGATATGTTCAGAATCTTGATATCTCGTTATTGGCGACTCTATTCGATTGTAGGATAGAAACCCATTAACAATTTTGCTTAGAGATTTAGTTTTCTCGCTCTCTAGGAGAAGATTCTTGCAGGAACTGCTTTTCAACCACGATTCTTTTTTCATATGAAAACAATTATTTTCTTCTTTGTGCTTAACTTGAGCAGCTGAATATATGTAGATGCTAGAAAGATCCCGTTCAAGCTTTTCCGATGAACGTCTTGCGCTTTTTGTGGATGTTAAGATTCTTTCCTCAGTTAAATCGTTTCCAAATAGTAAATAGTTTTCGTTCGTCCTAGTACTTAGAATACTACTTGGTTGATGTTCTTTGGAATGCATAAAGTTTGAACATCCTGAATTCGCACAGGAAAGTGAAGGAAGTGTCTTGAGATTTGTTTGTGATTGCAGTTGGATAAGACTGTTATGAAGTTCTGAATGCCCATCAATTGTATTTTCGACAAGTTTGGGTTTTGCTTTAGTTTCATTTGAACAGGAGCAAGAATCAATAACTTCATTTTTATCGCTGTGAAAATTGAATTGATTATTTATACTGCTATATATCGAACGGTCATTTGAAAAATGGTAATTGGGGAAGTCTTGACTGTTATTAATGTTATTGCTTTTTGACAACATGTATTTATTTATGGAATGGTCAAAAAATAAATTACTTATATGGTTTATTTTGCATTTAGATTTTTTCTTTAAATTAATTGTTGTATATATATCGAAGTTCTTTGAAATGTTATGTTCTTCATTGCTTTTAAATTTATTAGGGTATTTATTATGACAAATATTATTAATGTCGGTGTAATGTGTTTTATCGGTTTTATACGGATCTATTAAAGTTTTACTATATGTTGAACTCTTAGACGTCAAAAAGCTCGTACTGCTATAATGAACTGGTATTGAATGTTCTAATTGCACCAGTATTGGGACAGTACTCTCTTGACTTAAAGAAGATGTTTTCATGTTCAAATTCCTGGTGGTTGATGATGCTATTATCTTCTCTTTCTTTTTGAACTCTGAAGAGCTTTCCAGATCCCCCGAATTCAACAAATTGATTCTTTGTGGATAGGCATTGCTGATGCTGTTTTTGGTTCCAAATTGTTGCTGTCCTACTGAGACTTGATAATGGCTGTTGTTTTTGCATAAAAGGAATGACTGGCTCTGACCTGAATAATGAAAAAAAAAAAAAAACAAAAAATATTGTTACCTATGATTGTTCTAAAATTTTTGTCATATATTTATATAACTTCTTACAGGGTGTTTTCTAGTTCGTAGACAATAATCTGAGAAATGGTTAATGGAGATGAAAGAAGAAAAAAATCGTTATACAGTATCCTATCTCCAATTTTTACATCACTTACCGAGGGATTAGGAAAAGGCTTATAGCAAGTTCCATTCAAACTCTGAAGATTTGCTCTCAAAATCGAGAACTGCTCTTTTAAAGGAAACTTGTTTCCATGATTTCCAAGCACAAACATTTTTTTGCCATGACATGCAAAAATGCCAGATAGATAAGATTTATCTCTTTAAACATTATAAATAAAATAATATGTAAATACAAAGTAGTATACATAAATCATTAGTGCATGGCTGTGCCGTCTGCCTGATTGACAACATATAAAAATATAATTTATGCATCAGTAGTTATTAAGTTTTTGTTTTAATTACATATAATATTTAATTGAATTTCAATTTTTTTTTTCAGTCAAAAGTTTTCAGAGATTATTTTATCTCGGTAGATGAGGGCGATCTTACAAAACTCGAACAGTTGTTTTACATTCAGCTCATTGAGGAGTTGTCTTACTTCTTCGTTGGATATGAAATCTTTGCCTAGTACATTTTGTCTCGTCTCTCGCAGAATTGGGCACCTTCCGATAAAGTGGTAGACATCTTCTCGTTTTTTCAAATTACACATACTGCATAAAATGGGCAGGTCCTCTCTGTGTGGTATGTAATTAAGCCTTAAAAGTTCTCCTCTTAAACGGAGCATCATGGATATCTCTTCTATCTTGTTGCTGTCGTTGAAATAGTTGCGGGCACGCATGTTGTGGTTCAATCGGCTGTAGCAGGTTCTATGCAGAGAGTCCTCAGCTTGTCGCTCATATCTCATACTTATGTGCTCATCTACACGTGTGATGAATTGACACAGGGTATTTCTCCACCTTCCTGTAGCTCTCACATCAATATTTAACTCAAAATCAATTTGCTGTGCTAAGTCATTGTATATATAAACTATAGTACTATCACCTTAGTTGCGCCATCTATCGACGAAAAACTAAGCGCGAGAATAATATGGGAAGCAACAACAACAATTAAAATGGTGGAAATTGTTGTTGGTGCTTCCCATGTTATTCTCGAGCTTAGTTTTTCGTCGATAGATGGCGCACCTCAAGTGGGAATACTATAGTTTATATATACAATGGCTAAGTCCATCCATTCCTTAAACCAACTACTTTTATTTTGAATTGCTTGAAGCGCCACTATTTTTGGCAATCTATCGTTAAGCATGTTTATAACTTTGATAATATACTCCAATTGTAGCCTCAGCGTTTTGGTAAAAAGCGGTGAGAGCCCAGTTTCCAGCATAAGCATATACGAGTACATAGTTCAACGAGTTGGACGGTAAATGAAAAGTCCTTTTAATGTAAGATCTGAGAAGCTTTTCAACGGTCTCATATTCTTTGCAACCCCATACCTGCGCTCCGTAGAACAATACCAATTCAGCTACCGAATCAAAAAATCTGTACTTACTGCTCTGAGTAACAAATTTTGTATTTAACCATTTTGCCCATGCAACGTTGATGACTGTTTTAGCTTGTGTAAGCTTCTCCTGGAGATAATTTCCCATGTTGTGGTTTTTTGTGAATAGGATCCCAAGATATTTATATTCATTAACTACGTCTACTGTTTCGCCGTTGAAGTTCCATTTTTCGCTAGCACAGGTTGTCCCTCCTCCTTTTTTGAATATAAATACTTTTGATTTACTTAGATTGACAGTCAGAAACCACCTGTTACAATATTCAAAGAGCCTATTTATCATTAGCTGTAGTGATTCCAGGGTATATGACCTTTATTATATCGTCAGCAAAAAGTAACGCTTTTATATGGGTGCCTGCATACTCTATACCACAAGGCAGACTATCAACAAGGTCCTCAATTAATAATGCTAACAAACTAGGGCTTAGTGCACATCCTTGTTTTACTCCAGTTTACGTTAGGAACCATTCTGAGACTTCTTTATTCCTATTCCAAACTGTTGGTCTAGTGTCACTGTACAGTCCTTGAATCAGTCTTCCAAATTTAAGTGACATATCTAATCCATAAAGCTTGTACATAAGTTCACCACGGTCAACTTTGTCATACGCTGCTTTCAGATCGATAAAGAAGTCATATAGTTTTTTGTTTTGAGACAAGAAAGAATCGGCTATGTTTCGAAGCACGAAAATATGATCTATAGTAGAATATCCTGTTCTGAATCCCACTTGGTACTCTTTCAACAGATTGTTACCCTGGTTCATTCTCTTAAACGTTTTTGCAGTATTGCTGTAAATATTTTATACGAAGAGTTTAAAAAGGATATCC
>OU696696.1:161421558-161499058 GCA_916050605.2 Platycheirus albimanus | reverse complement strand
ATCTATTTTCTGTAAAAAATCGATTACGGTCTACAAATTTATGGGAAATGCTCTAAAACATCGCTACAACTAATGTCAACGCCATACCACACCGCGGTAAGAACATGCTTAGGGGCTTTTCGTTCAACACCAATCAGAAATATACTTACTGAATCAGGACTTCCAAACCTAAATGATAGAATCGAGCTCCTAACTTGGCAAACCATAGGAAAAATAAACGCATCATTCAGAACACCTATACGTGAAGATACAAAAGGTTCTGAATCGGAGTTGATCTTGTCGCGGTAAGGGGGCTTACGTGAGGTTCTTCAACACACACACACACACACACACACACACACACACACACACACACACACACACACACACACACACACACACACACACACACACACACACACACACACACACACACACACACACACACACACACACACACACACACACACACACACACACACACACACACATACACACACATACACACACACACACACACACACACACACACACACACACACACACACACACACACACACACACACACACACACACACACACACACACACACACACACACACACACACACACACACACACACACACACACACACACACACACACACACACACACACACACACACACACACACACACACACACACACACACACACACACACACACACACACACACACACACACACACACACACACACACACACACACACACACACACACACACACACACACACACACACACACACACACACACACACACACACACACACACACACACACACACACACACACACACACACACACACACACACACACACACACACACACACACACACACACACACACACACACACACACACACACACACACACACACACACACACACACACACACACACACACACACACACACACACACACACACACACACACACACACACACACACACACACACACACACACACACACACACACACACACACACACACACACACACACACACACACACACACACACACACACACACACACACACACACACACACACACACACACACACACACACACACACACACACACACACACACACACACACACACACACACACACACACACACACACACACACACACACACACACACACACACACACACACACACACACACACACACACACACACACACACACACACACACACACACACACACACACACACACACACACACACACACACACACACACACACACACACACACACACACACACACACACACACACACACACACACACACACACACACACACACACACACACACACACACACACACACACACACACACACACACACACACACACACACACACACACACACACACACACACACACACACACACACACACACACACACACACACACACACACACACACACACACACACACACACACACACACACACACACACACACACACACACACACACACACACACACACACACACACACACACACACACACACACACACACACACACACACACACACACACACACACACACACACACACACACACACACACACACACACACACACACACACACACACACACACACACACACACACACACACACACACACACACACACACACACACACACACACACACACACACACACACACACACACACACACACACACACACACACACACACACACACACACACACACACACACACACACACACACACACACACACACACACACACACACACACACACACACACACACACACACACACACACACACACACACACACACACACACACACACACACACACACACACACACACACACACACACACACACACACACACACACACACACACACACACACACACACACACACACACACACACACACACACACACACACACACACACACACACACACACACACACACACACACACACACACACACACACACACACACACACACACACACACACACACACACACACACACACACACACACACACACACACACACACACACACACACACACACACACACACACACACACACACACACACACACACACACACACACACACACACACACACACACACACACACACACACACACACACACACACACACACACACACACACACACACACACACACACACACACACACACACACACACACACACACACACACACACACACACACACACACACACACACACACACACACACACACACACACACACACACACACACACACACACACACACACACACACACACACACACACACACACACACACACACACACACACACACACACACACACACACACACACACACACACACACACACACACACACACACACACACACACACACACACACACACACACACACACACACACACACACACACACACACACACACACACACACACACACACACACACACACACACACACACACACACACACACACACACACACACACACACACACACACACACACACACACACACACACACACACACACACACACACACACACACACACACACACACACACACACACACACACACACACACACACACACACACACACACACACACACACACACACACACACACACACACACACACACACACACACACACACACACACACACACACACACACACACACACACACACACACACACACACACACACACACACACACACACACACACACACACACACACACACACACACACACACACACACACACACACACACACACACACACACACACACACACACACACACACACACACACACACACACACACACACACACACACACACACACACACACACACACACACACACACACACACACACACACACACACACACACACACACACACACACACACACACACACACACACACACACACACACACACACACACACACACACACACACACACACACACACACACACACACACACACACACACACACACACACACACACACACACACACACACACACACACACACACACACACACACACACACACACACACACACACACACACACACACACACACACACACACACACACACACACACACACACACACACACACACACACACACACACACACACACACACACACACACACACACACACACACACACACACACACACACACACACACACACACACACACACACACACACACACACACACACACACACACACACACACACACACACACACACACACACACACACACACACACACACACACACACACACACACACACACACACACACACACACACACACACACACACACACACACACACACACACACACACACACACACACACACACACACACACACACACACACACACACACACACACACACACACACACACACACACACACACACACACACACACACACACACACACACACACACACACACACACACACACACACACACACACACACACACACACACACACACACACACACACACACACACACACACACACACACACACACACACACACACACACACACACACACACACACACACACACACACACACACACACACACACACACACACACACACACACACACACACACACACACACACACACACACACACACACACACACACACACACACACACACACACACACACACACACACACACACACACACACACACACACACACACACACACACACACACACACACACACACACACACACACACACACACACACACACACACACACACACACACACACACACACACACACACACACACACACACACACACACACACACACACACACACACACACACACACACACACACACACACACACACACACACACACACACACACACACACACACACACACACACACACACACACACACACACACACACACACACACACACACACACACACACACACACACACACACACACACACACACACACACACACACACACACACACACACACACACACACACACACACACACACACACACACACACAATTTTTTAATTGGTTCGAAAACAATATTTTTAATTTCTTTCTTCTGTTGGAATTCTCCTTAATTTCAGGTATTCTTGTTGCCTACTTAACAATACTGGTCTTCAGGTTGGGCGCTGATGATATTTGGGTGTGTGCTGATGATTTTGAAGAGTAGTCGTTGACAATTGATAATCAGGTTCGAAAATGCCAAAAAAAAAATTGGCGTAGAAGCTGGACGACTTGTTGTTGCAACAGTGTCAATAAAATTGTTTGGAATTGAACAATTATTGATCACGTCGGGGTCACCAATATAGTCTCGTTATACGTTTTTGTTTATATAAACGTAAACACAACTTTTTATTTTACAAAATTTTAATTATAATTATTTCAATAACAATCATGAACTCCAACTGCTAATCAAAGAAATAAAACCATGCATAATCTCAATTCAAGAGACATATACTAAAAGTAACTTCCAACCGCTCCCACCAAAAGAATATTCATCACGTTTCCACAACTTATCGCACAACACATCTTCCAAACAAGGCATTGGTCTTCTAGTACACAACTCACTACCCCACAAGTTCATTTGTATTAATTCCAATATTTCCGCACTTGCCATGGAAATTGATTTAAAATTCAAACTTACAATCATCTCAATTTATATCCCACCCGACCAAATATTTAACTCCAACGATCTTGAAAGTATTATCAATGACATTACAACCCCAATCCTTTTTACCGGGGACTTCAATTCGTCATCATGGGGCTCTCCTTCTATCAATAATCGCGGTAAGCTGCTTGAAAACTTCATCGCAAGTTCCGGACTGGCAATTTTAAATGATGGACGACCCACCCACCTGTCGACCCACGGAACATACTCCCACGTCGATCTTTCACTAATCTCCCCCCAACTTACCCAAATTTCTCCTTGGGAGGTTTACGATGATTTAAACGGTATTGATCATTTCCCGATTTTAACAAACATTTCTTTGGGCAATAACTTAGCCCTACCAAAGCCACAACCAAAATTTCTCATAGACTTAGCCAACTGGGATTTCTTTCAAAACCAACTTTCCACCCAAATATCTGCTCAATCAACCCCAACTAGCATTAACCCGAATAAAGAAGCCGCCTTTATTACTAAGATAACCCGCTTTGCAGCTAATTTGGCAATTCCCCAGACCACAAATAAAACCCACAAAAAAACAGTACCGTGATGGGACCAAAATCTAAGCATCCTTCGAAAGAAAAAACAAGATGCATTTGAAGAATTCAAACAGTTTCCAACTGGTGTTAATTTAATTGTGTATCGTAAGGCTAACGCCCACTTTAGAAGAGCAGCTAAGACAGCCAAATCGTCTTGTTTCACTAAATTTACTGAGGGAATAAACCAAAGCTCAAATTCCAAAAAATGTGGTCTGACATCAAAAGCCTTACAAAGATCTTAGAAAAAATTGTTTCCAACCGCTTGTCCTGGTGGCTTGAAAAAAATAATTAATTGACAACAACCAAACTGCTTTCAGACCCGGATGTGGGACCCAAGATTCACTTCTACATTTAGATACACACATCTCCTTGGCGCTCTCGGAAAAAAATCACATTTCGATTCTATCCGTTAATTTTGAACGAGCATTCGACGGAATAGGAACCCATGTCGTTTTGAACCAGTTAACACAATGGAAGATCGGTGCAAAAGTTTTAAACTTCATAAAAGACTTCCTCACCAACCGAAAATTCCGCATAATAATAAGTTTTACTCGGGTGTTCATAGCTTAAAAAATGGCATACCCCAAGGCTCCCCAATGTCAGTCATCTTATTCAAAATTGCTTTCAATGAAATAAATAAAATAACTCGGACATACAATCAACTTAATCACGTTCTTTACACGGACGACCTTATTTTGTTCACAAAATTAAAATACCTAACCGATGTATCTCATTTATTTTCAAGAATAATCAAAGATGTGACTGATTGGGGTGAAACCTCGGGGTCGAAAATATCTTCCTCTAAATGTGAGCTATTACATATTTGTAAGAAACACAAATGTTCAAAATCTGTACAAAATGTAACAGTCAATAATATATGTATTAAAAATGTTAACTTTACTAAAATACTAGGCATAATATTTGAATCAAATAATAGTTTTAAGCAACATTGTATTTATTTAAGAAAAAACCTTACTACCAGGGTAAATATTATAAAGTATCTTTCCTCCAAGAAAAGTAATTGTAATGTAAATACAATGTCGTTAAATCTATTTTCTGTCAAAAATCGATTACGGTCTACAAATTTATGGGAAATGCTCTAAAACATCGCTACAACTAATGTCAACGCCATACCACACCGCGGTAAGAACATGCTTAGGGGCTTTTCGTTCAACACCAATCAGAAATATACTTACTGAATCAGGACTTCCAAACCTAAATGATAGAATCGAGCTCCTAACTTGGCAAACCATAGGAAAAATAAACGCATCATTCAGAACACCTATACGTGAAGATACAAAAGGTTCTGAATCGGAGTTGATCTTGTCGCGGTAAGGGGGCTTACGTGAGGTTCTTCTAAATAAACCAACCGTGATAGCGGAGCACGGTTGGACTCAGCAACTTCAGCTTCGCCTCTTTGTACGCGACCCTGATAACAACAAAACTCATAATTTTCCAACCTACAAGCATAAATCCAACAACTTACTTTGTGCAGCAAATGGAACATCCATTAGCAAGTACGGCACAAAGCTCTTAAGATTGAATTTAGGGCTTAGGCGACCGTTCGTTCACTATTTCACGATTGCGTCTGTTAACCATGCCATTATTGGGGCTGACTTCTTAGAAAAGTATTCACTTTTAGTGAACATTAAGAATCGTCGCCTGGTTAACTCAAAGACCAAACTAGGTATTAACGCGCTGCATGCACTGGTGGACACTCCGTCTCCTAAACCAGTAGCAACAAGTATCATAGAATTCTCAATGATTTTCCATCATTAACAGCTCCGCCAAACTTTAATCTACCGGTCAAGCACACAGTCGAGCACCATATTCTTACCAAAGGTCAGTTGCCATTTTCGAAACCCCGCCGACTTAATTTACAAAAACACAAAGCCGCTCATGTAGAATTTCAACACATGGTTGAGCTAGGTATTTGTAGACCCTCTTCCTCCTCCGTATCTTCACCTCTTCATATGGAAGAAAAAAAAAAAAGTGAAGATTGGAGACCATGCGGGGATTTTAGGAGACTAAATGCCGTCACAATACCTGACAGGTATCCAATTCCATATATCTATGAATTTTCAATGAAACTTAATGGCTGCAAGATATTTTCAAGAATCTACCTTGTCAGGGCATATCACCAAATACCTGTCGCCGCTGATGACATTTAAAAAACTGCCATCACGACACCATTCGGGTTATTTGAATTCGTAAGAATATCCTTCAGGCTGATACATGCCAGCCAAACCTTTCAGAGATTTATCAATACCGTTGTTCAAGACTTTGATTTTGTATTCGCTTACATAGATGACCTACTCATTGCTAGTAAGAGCGAGGAACAACATATCAAACACTTGAAACTTCTTTTTCAAAGACTTACTGATTTCGGTTTATGTTTAAAACCCACAAAATGTATCTTCGGCGTTGAAACCCTAGATTTCTTGAGTCACACAATCTCAGAAGAAGGAATTGCTCCATCAAAGGAACGTGTCGAAGTTATCAAAAACTGGACGCCTCCAACTTCGATTCGCCATATACAGCAATTTGTGGGAATGATAAATTACTACAGCCGCTTCATCCCTAGAATAGCCGAAATACTTTCACCCATTCATATTCACCTCGCAAAACTTGTAAAAATCAAGAAAAATAAAAACAATTTACGTTGGACGGAAGAATGCGATAGTGCTTTTTCGAAAGCTAAAGAGAGTCTGTATAAAATAACATTATTAGCACATCCGATTGAAAATGCGTCCTTCAATATAACAACAGATGCCTCGAACACTGCGGTTGGTGGTGTTTTACAGCAGTACAATAAAGGTTGGGAACCACTTGGGTTTTTTTTTTTTTTAAATTATCCGACAGGGAACGTAAGTTCTCAGCATTCGACCGTGAACTTTAAGCGATCTATTTGGCAATAAAGCATTTCCGCTCTTTCGCGGAAGGTGGGGATTTTACCGTCTACACAGACCATAAGCCTTTGGTCAATGTACTTACTTCCAAAACCGAACGCAGTCCAAGGCAGGCGCGTCATCTCGACTATGTGTCCCAATTTACAAACGATATACGACATATTGAAGGTAAACAAAATGTGGTTGCCGATTTTCTTTCACGACCCAGTGACGCAGCAAACGATGAGATAAGCGCATTGAGGTTTGACCTTAAAACGATTAGCCAAATGCAAGCAACCGATGAGCAGCTTCAATCTCTTTTAACAAACAATGAAAAGAAACCAACCAAAGTCGAATTAGATGAAATTAAAATGCCCTTTACGGAAGAAAAAATCTGGTGTGAGACGAGTACTGGGACTCAACGTCCATACATTCCTCAACAATTGCGAAGAACAATATTTGACTCCTTACACAATCTTCTTCACGAAGGCATAAGGGGAACTCGCAAAAGAATATCTAGTAGCTACTTCTGGCCTTCAATGAATAAAGACTGTGGCCAATGGGCGAAAGGGCGTGCCAAAAGTCAAAGGTCCATAGACACACAAAATCCCAGTTCAAATCCTTTAAATTACCACATGGCCGTTTCGGGCACATCCACATGGATATTGTTGGGCCACTACTTATCTCAAACGGGTACTCCTATGTTCTGACAATTGTAGATCGTTTCACTCGATGGGCAGAAGCCTACCCAACAAGCGACATCTCGGCTGCAACCATAGCAAAAGTATTTGTCCAACAGTATGTGTGTCGATTCGGAACTACGGTCCAAGTAACCACCGACCAAGGTACTCAATTTGAGTCGAAGCTTTTTCGAGAAATAACAAACCTCCTAGGCGTTCATCGCATAAGAACCCCAGCTTATCATCCCCAAGCGAATGGGATGATCGAAAGACTCCATCGTCAGCTGAAAGCCTCCATAATTGCGCTTGGGAACACCAAAAATTGGAGTGACGAACTTCCGTTAGTATTACTGGGTATTTGAACCGCCGTAAAGGAAGACTTAGGATGTTCAGCTGCAGAGTTGGTCTACGGACAAGCATTAAAGGTCCCGGGAGAATTCGTCATCACTTCAGGTTCACCTCTTGATTTAAGTGATAATACATCGCTTCTAGTTAACCAGCTTAGAACGGCAATGCAATCTGTTACTCCAACCGATACCCGAAAAACTAAACAGACGGACATAAATGTTCCAGAATAGCTTAATACATCAAAATTTAATTTTGTTAGAGTAGACAGAGTGCGTCCAGGACTAACTGCGCCATATGAAGGTCCATATGAAGTAGTACGTAAATTACGAAAATAATTTGTACTCAAAATTAAAAATAAACACGTCTCAATCTCTATTGATCGCTTGAAACCGGCATTCATGATAGCCTCGGAATCCAACGATAGTACGACTATTAAAGAAGTTAAATTCAAATAAAATACGTTAACCAATCAAATGACGCTAGCACTGGAAGGGAAGTGTGTAGTGATAGTGACTGCTTTATATAAAACCACAAGCAAAACCACATACATACGCGTACACCCGACATAAAACTTACAAACACATACTTTTACTATTCCTGCAGTTTCGATGGAGTCAGCTGATTGATGGCGGTTCTACCTCGTGGTCGTGAATAATCTTTTACTTATCAACTACGCTACAATTATTACCTATATTAGAATTAAAAGTTAAATCTAAATGATGTGATTATTAGACTAAAATATTCATAAATAAATAGAAATAATAAATGGACTTTATAAAACTAAATAACGCATCAGCAGCATTCTGTCTGTTAAAAGGTTACTAAGCAACGGTTATACAGTTATTATCAGTCCAGAAATCAGTGAAATTAAATACAGAGAAAAAACAAGTTGCCGTTTTTGACGAAACGGACAATTTATTTAAAGTGCGTCAACCCGGTATGGTTTGTGCAATAAAAGATTCAAACTTATCGTGTGATGGATGCATTAATTTTTGGCATCGAGTCTTTGGACACCGTGACCCAGAAGCAATTAGAGAAATGGTTAAGAATGGATTAATTGAAAATAATTGATTGCGGGACAAAACAGCAATGTGAGGTATGTTTGCAAGCTTAAACTATTAGGCTGCCATTTCCGAACAGATCCAATACAAAATCAGGAGAAATATTGGATTTGGTTCACACGGACGTTTGCGGGCCAATGCAAACAACATCATACAGTGGAAAACGGTATGTTCTCACATTTATCGATGATTTTTCGAAATATACTGTGGTTTATTTTTTGACTCGAAAATCCGAAACCGAAGAAAAAATGAAGCAATACATAGAGTTCACAAAAACGAAGTTTGGAAAGAAACCAAAAATAATTCGCTTTGATCGAGGAGGGGAATACATTGGAGGCCAGGTCACATCATATGACACCATATACTCCTCAGCAAAACGGGACAACGGAACACAAAAACAGAACTTTAATTGAAATGGCACGGTGTATGCTCACAGATGCTGGATTGTCAAATATTTTTTGGGCAGAGGCTACGAGTGCTGCAAATTATATTCAGAACCGTGTACTTACCAGATCAACACATAAGACGCGATATGAATTGTGGACAGGTCGAAAGCCAGATACTCGTCACATGAAAATATTTGGAAGCAAATGTTTTGTCCATGTACCTACCACAGCACAAGCGACAAAAGTTGGACAATACAGCAATGGCTATGATCCTGGTGGGGTATGATGACTGATTTGAAGAACAAAAAACTTGTCCTAAGTCGGGATGTGAGATTCATTGATACTCCAGCACATAAAAATGAGATCATGATTGATTTAACGGCAACTATGTGCAACAGTCCACAGATCTGGATATAACAGTAGTGCCAAATAAAGATTCAAATTTAGAATTGGACATTTCTGCATATGAATCAACAATTACGTAACCAACAAATTTAGAATCGGAAGATACAGGAAATGAAGGGGAAAGCACATTTCCAAAACGGTCAACACGGAATATTTTGCCAACGCGTTACAGAATTAATGTAATCATAGAACCAAAGACATTGGCACAAGCTCTAGCAAGTGAGCAAAAAAAAAGTGGATTCAAGCTATGGAAGAAGAAATGAAATCACAAGCCGAAAAACGAAACATGGGATCTATGTGAATTACCAGAAGGGCGTTCAGCAGTTGGAAGTAAATGGGTGTATAAAACAAAAACGGATGCAGATGGTAATATCTGTCGTTATAAAGCCAGACTGGTGGCACACGGTTTTTCACAAAAGTTCGGTGTTGATTATGATCAAGTTTTTTCACTGGTTGTTAAGCAGACAACATTCCGTATTTTGCTATCAATTGCTTCAAAAAAAAAATTAAGTGTTAGACACCTGGAAGCAAAAACTGCATTTTTAAATGGGAAGCTAAGAGAAACCATCCTCATGAAGCAATCACCGGGTTTTGAGGGTAAAAAAAACGAAATTACGTTTGTAAACTGAAGAAAAGTATCTATGGTTTAAAGCAAGCTGCACGGGCATGGAATGAAGAAATCAATGATATTCTCATCAACATTGGTTTCAAACAGAGTAAGGCTGACCCGTGCTTATATACCAAAAAAGAATCAGACGGTTGGGTTTTCTTATTAATTTACGTTGATGACATTGTCGTAGCAGCAAAAACACAAGAAACTATCGACCGAATAAGAACAGCAATAAACAGGATGGTTGAAGTAAAAGACCTGGGCGACATCCATCATTACCTTGGTATGGAAGTAACTACAGACAACGATGGAAATTTTTGTTTGTGTCAGTCAACTTATATTGATCAGTTAGCAACAACTTTTGGATTGGCAACAACAAAATCATCACCAGTACCAATAAGAGTGGGATATGGCAAATCAGATCTAAATGATGATGACCTATTGTTGACAAATTCACAATATCAACAGTAAATGGGTTCACTTTTATACATTGCGGTGAACACCAGACCGGATATCAGTGCTGCAGTGTCAATTTTGGCACAAAAAACAAGTCAACCACATCAAGAGGATTGGAACGAATTAAAGCGGGTTCTTAAGTATCTAAAAGGAACAAGCAAGTTAAAGCTCAAATTGAGGAACGAGAACAAACACCAAGGGTTTCTTGGCCTTGCGGATGCAAATTGGGCAGAAGACAGAATAGATCGCAAATCAAACAGCGGCTCTGCTTTTTTTGTTAGACGGTGGTATGATCAGTTGGAGGTGCCGCGAACAAAATTGTGTAGCACTTTCATCGACCGAAGCGGAGTTTATTGCACTAAGTGAAGCATGCAATTTGGATTCATTGTTTATTATGTGACATGCAACAAGGTGATAATTCACCCACAATCATTTTTGAGGACAATCAAAGTTGTCTAAAATTAATTACGGGTGAAAAATTGTCAAATCGAACCAAACATATTGACACAAAGATGCATGTAGGCAAAGATCACATTGATGCGGGTGCAATTGAATGCAAATATTGCCCAACGGAAACAATGTTGGCCGATATGATGACTAAACCATTAGCTGCACCAAGATTTGAAAAATTAAGATGTGCATGTGGTTTAAATTATTGAGGAGGGGTGTTGAATATTAAGTTCCAATAATTGTAAACTATTATTTATCACCTGTTATGTTTAAATTATTTTTAAACTATGTATGCACCTATTTTATTTTTTCGTTAGTTACGAGTTAGTTGTTTTTGTTTTTTCCTCCAGCAACATTAAATACAAATTTTGTCTTAAAATAAATTCAAATTATTTTTCCTTTATTAGTAATTAGAAAAATTAAATTAATTATTTCATCACAAACAACACTTTCAAATTAGCGCTAGGAACCGATGGAAATAAGCTTTTAACATCAAAGGAAACGAGCTTTGCATTAGGTGGCAAAACTAAGTTTCTTACTCTATCAGTTAATTCAAACGAATTTTTAATTGCATATTTAGGTTTAAAATTCAAAGCTTCGGGTAAGGGCCGTAGACCATCTTTATCTCTCTTAAGTAATCCATAAAGGTAGTTCCACACTATCCCACAGTGTGGTAGGACATGTAAAAAAAAGTGTGAAGGAATATGTGATGGTTTTACATTCAATCCTAAAAAAATATTTCAGATCTAAACACATGTCAAATCGTATGAGATCTGCGCTGTCATATTCTGTTTCCACTATTATACATCTGTTTCATCACACATTTTTGACATGTCGTATTACACTGTGGGATAGTGTGGAACTACCTTAAGAAATAGGTGGAGTGTTGTTGGAGCTGCGAACAAGATGTTTTTCTTTTAGCGCGATTACTTGTGGTAAACAATTAGTTACATCATACACCAATTTATTGCATTTGTTAGTTGGACCCTCTTCTAAATCTTCCAACTGCACATCACTCAAGCAAGATTCCATTTTGTCTATATATTCGGTTTTATTCATAATAGTATAAGCGTTACCTTTGTCAACCTTACACAAGATAAAATTTGACTCTCTGAGCTTGAATTGAATTGAACGAATATTGCAACACACACCTCTTTGGAAACGTGTGTCAAATTGTTCTCGCTTTCTTCTTTACTAATTATTCGCGCCCAATCAACTCTCGTCTCTATATTATTATCTGGTATAGCAGTATCAGTGTACACAGAGATATTGGTGAAACAGTTTATTTGATTGCTTGGCTTAGTCACATATGCGAATTTTAGACCCATATGAAGTAAATCCAACTCAGACGGAGAGAGAATAACGAAAGAATTATTGACTACTCTTTCCTTAAAATCAAACATTAGTTTTATAATAAAAATATTGAATTTTAAAAAACAGGTTTTAATTTGTTTATTATTAAGGCACCTTCTTGAGATACAAACTCTTCCTTATCCCATTTTACCTTTTTGCTCGCGGTTTTTCTGCAAAGAAAGCTTTTACGAAGAAAGAAAATCGAATTTTCTAACGTGCATTTTACCCCTCCGAATTAATAACAAGAATAGATGCAAAAATTGTGGAGTACCTTTACCGAAGTTAATCGCAGCTGTCCCTATACGGAAGGAGAGTTTGTCAGAAATTCCTTATCTCGCGAATGGCTCTAAATCGTTGGGCTTTTGTTAGATAACGGGGGATAACAGTCCATCTTTTACATATAAAGAAAAGGCTTTGTTGGGCACTGGGCCATAAACTTCATCGGTTTGAAGAGGTAGATGGCATCTATGAACTCTTCGTGTTTTCGTGGCTTCGTCACAATGCTAGATTAAAGTGATCGTAGTTTCGTAGATGTTCTTTTCAGACTGCCTGTCTGATGGATTTCTACGATTGTTGTTCCAAAGTTGGTTCTCTCCGAGTAGTTTTTATTACAGAAAATTTTACCCACCCTTCCCTTCTTGGAAATGTGCTTAGTATTTCAGAAAAAAATAAGCCATTTCCTACGAATAATCCTGGTTAACAACACCATACAGGATGGAAGTTATCTTGGACCACAATGGTCGACATTCTTGAACGAATTTTGAGGAATCAAACATTTTAATCTAAAACTAAGTTAAAATCACAAGTTTGGCTAAAGATCTTTTGTGTGCCAAGTGCCACGATGCTTGCCATTTTCGTCTTCGAGAACAAACGTCCAAGGAGACAATCTTTTTCTGATTTTGAAATGGCCCCCCTTTGGAGCCCACTTTGCTGCATAATAATTAGCCACGTCCGAAAGAAAGAAATTCTTTCGCCAAACAGCATCATTAGGGAGAAATTGAGCATCTCTCCTTCTGAGGTTATAGGCTTACGCTGATGTTTTGAATGCTGCTTGAAGCTTAACAGCTATATCCGCCCTAAGTCTCCAAAACTTTTCTCCTATACCTTCACTCGACTCAACATTATCATTCCAGTCTAAAGCTGCATCACTAATTGAAAATCTTTCCTTTCACAAGTTGACATATAATTGCCGAAATTGGCATAATATGGTGAAAGTCAAAAACTTCATGTTGAGACGTGCGTATAGCACAGGCTACTTTGGCCAATTGAGAATCCCAGACCCGATGATTATCCGAAACATAAGCCCTTAATGTTGTTTTAATGCTTTGATTAATCCTATCCACGGTGTTCGCCTGAGGATGATAGTGTGGATTAAATCTAATCTTAGAAAAATAACTTTCACAAAGTGCCCTAAGTTCCCTACTTTTAAATTGAGGACCGTTGTCACAAATGACAACTTTTGGGACTCCAAATAGGAGAAAAAACAATATCTTTGAAGTTTTTGTATATTGCCTTTGCAGTTTCTGACCTCAATGCAAACAATAAAGGAATTTGTGTCAAAAAATCTACCACTGTCAGAATATACATAAAGCCCCTATTGGTCTTAGGTAAAGGACCTACTAAATCTTCACTAATTATATCCCACAGAGAAGAAACTCCTATCCCTTCCGTCATTAGACCGGCTGGTATATCATTGATTGGTTTCACTTTTCACATTTCCTAACAAAGTTGGTGACGTCTGTCTTAATTTTTCTGGCCAATTATATTTAGCCCCTACTCTAGCGAACGTCTTTCTTACCGCTATATGTCCAGCTAATGGACTGTCGTGACATTCTGTCAAAATATTTAACCTTTCTCTTTTTCATACAACTAATTTCCACTCGTTATTGTTTTCGTGGACCACTATATGCGTCGATTTGACAAATTTATATAATCGTCCACTTTCTTCCCTCCATGTTGGATAATCTAACGGATAAGACTCGACTTACGAAATCATCTTAGTAACCCAAGGGCTCGAATCCTCATCTGAGATTCCAGCCAGTACTGGAACTCCTCGAGATAACATGTCCGGCACGACATGGTCTTTACCCTCAAGGTGTATGATCTTAAAATTAAAGTGCTGGACCCGTACTGGCCAGCGAGCGAGTCTCTCTTGGGGATCCTTCAGGTTATTTAACCAAACCAGTAAATAGTGTAATATTCTTAGTCTTGGGTTCGAAAATAAAACTTATTTTCTTTTACTTTTAAATTATCACTACTATCTCTACAAATAAAACTCACTTTTATCTAAGTTCAAACTCTCTATTTTATTTCTTTATCTTAGCACCACTTATTATTCACCATTTATTCGCTACCACGGTTAAAAAAAAACTGCCCATTTCCGAATAAAATGTCCTATTTATAGTGGGATCAAATGTTCCCGAACAGTCTAAGTCTCGAACCATTCGGAATTGTCAAGATGCTTTGAAAGCTTTCAGAGCTTTCAAATTCCCCATTGTTATTTCAGCAGAATCATTCAGCAGAATTATTCAGCATAATTTACTCTAGTAGAGACAAAAACTATAACAATATTTACTGTAGTAGAGACAAAACCATTCATATAACATTGCCCAGTTCTTAAGATTGTTCGTCCCGAACAAATCTTTCACTTTCTTGGCCATTGAAGCGGCATAGTCGGTCCCTGTGAACAACTTGCATCTTGCCTCTAACACCTTTCTGAATGCGGTAAACAACATCATTGATTCTGGTGACAACTTTGTAAGGGCCTTCCCAATTTTGCTGGAGCTTCGGTGACAGTCCTTTTTTTCGATGGGGGTTGTATAACCACACAAGATCTTCCACTTGAAACCCTGTCGTCGTTGCATGTGCGTCATAACGTGTTTTCATGCGATCACTGGCATCTTTTATCTTTGTTCTGGTCCTTTCATGAATAAACATGAGGCTCTTTTTGAGATCGTCCACATATTCTTCTTGGCTTTGTGGCTCATTTGGAGGGCATCCAAATTTCACTTCACTTGGTAGTCGCATTGTTGAACCAAACAAGATTTCCCAAGGAGTATGTCCTGTAGTGCTATGAACTGCGCTCCGATAGTTCATTGAAAACAGTGGAATGCATCGGTCCCAGTCTCGCTGACAGTCTTCCACTACTTTGGAAAGGTGTTCTTTGAGCGTTCTGTTAAACCGTTCTAACATTACATCTGATTGTGGATGCAGCGGTGTGGTCCTTGTCTTATGAATGCCAAGGAGTGAGCAAACCTGTTGGAAGATATTTGACTCGAAGTTCCTCCCTTGGTCAGAATGGAGTTCTTTAGGTACACCAAATCTACTTATCCAATTGAAGACAATCTGATCCACAACCGTTTTTGCTTCTTTGTTTGGAATGGCAAACGCTTCAGGCCACTTGCTGAAGTAATCCATGATCACGAGAATATATCGGTTTCCATCGTTGGTTTCAGGAAAAGGACCTGCAATATCCATTGCAATTCTTTTGAAGGGTGCCCCAACGTTGTACATCTGCATCGCACTTTGAATTTTTCTGCCTGGTTCTTTTGTAGCAGAACAAGTGTCACATTTCCTGCACCATCTTTCGACGTCTTCTTTTGCATGAAGCCAGTAGAAACGATCTCGGATCTTTTCCAGCGTTTTGTTGATTCCTAAATGGCCTCCAGAAGTACCATCATGCATCTCACGGAGAACTTCATAGACTTTGGACCGAGGCACAACTACCTGCATCACATAGGACTTGCCATCTGCGGATTCCCACTTCCGTTTGAGTACACCTTCTTGTACATGGAGAGAGTTCCACTGAGCCCAATAGGCTTTTAGCACCGGGCTTCTATCGGAAATGTCAACCCAATGTGGTTTCTCCTCGTGCTCTTTCCGTGCAAGGATGGGTTCAATGTCAGAGTCTTCTTGTTGAGCATTCCTAATTTCCTCGTTACTATAGCCGGCAATGGGCTAGGCTCTCACTCTTAGAATGACTAGGGACTCCTTTTCTTCCTGACGTGAACAATGCTTGCAGTTCGATTTATATGGTCGTCGGGATAATGCATCTGCGTTGGAGTGTAGTTTTCCTTTTCGATGTTGAATCTCATAGTGGTATGTCTGCAACCTCTCAATCCACCTTGCTACTTGTCCTTCGGGATTTTTAAAGTTCAAAAGCCACCTAAGCGCTCCATGGTCTGTTCTAAGGAGAAATGTTTGCCCATAGATGTATTTATGAAAATGTTTTGTAGCTAGTACCAGAGCTAGAAGTTCCCTCCTGGTCACGCAATAGTTCCTTTCTGCCTTCGATAGCACTTTGCTGTAATAGGCTACTACCTTTTCTTGGCCATCATGAACTTGCGACAAAACAGCCCCAAATTCCAACATTGCTTGCGTCTGCATCGATGATGAACTGTTTCCCAGGAGCAGCATATGCCAGAACGGGAGCGTTACAGAGGCGTGTTTTTAGTTCCTGGAAGCTTTTCTCGCAATCACCTGACCATTTGAATTGTTTTCCTTTCTCTGTAAGTTGGTGCAGGCTTTTCGCAACTCCAGCGAAGTCTTTCACGAATCGCCGGTAATATGTGGCTAACCCAAGGAAACTTCTCAGCTGATGTTTATCTTGTGGAGTTGGCCAGTTCTTCACAGCTTCCACTTTCTCTGGATCGGCTTGTACCTATTGTAGACGAGACAATATGCCCTAAATATTTCACTTCAGTCTTGAAAAAGGTGCATTTGTCTGGATTCAACCTAAGATGAGCTTCTCGAAGCCTCCGGAAAACTTCTCTCAAGTTCCTGCAGTGTTCGTCAAAAGTTTTCCCAAAAACGATGATATCATCCAAATAAACCAGGCATGTCTTCCAAGTAAGCCCTTGTAAAACGAATTTCAGCAAACGCTCAAATGTTTCCGGAGCGTAACACAGGCCAAACGGCATAACTTTGAAGTGCCATAGACCATTACCTGTCGAAAGTGCGGTTTTCTCCCGATCTTCTGGGTGAATTTCCACCTGCCAGTACCCACTTTTCAGGTCCAAAGTTGAAAACCATTGAGCTCCTGCCATTGCATCCAGAGTGTCGCTGATCCTGGGCAGAGGGTAGCTGTCTTTCTTTGTGACATCATTCAGCCTTCGGTAATCCACGCAGGGTGCTTCCATCCTTCTTTTTGACTAGAACCACTGGTGATGCCCAAGGGCTTTTGGAATTCTCGATCAAACCTTCTTTCTGCATCGTCGAGATCATATCCGTAACCTCCGCCTGTTTGGCTAGTGGAAGGCGCCTTGCAGGTTGACGGATTGGCCTTGCATCACCAGTATCGATCCGATGTTGCACCAATTGTGTTCGTCCGTATGGTTTATCCTTTGAAGCGAAAATATCAGCAAACTCATGAATAAGGTTTCCAGCAACCTGTTGTTGTTGTTGATTTAGTTTGCAGGATTTGAGAATTTTGGACCTTATAGCGTTGACTTCTACAGGATTTCGTACTTCTTCATCGGTGATTCTTGTTATTGCTGCGACTGGACCACATTGTCCAATAACTTCTCCTGCTTTAAGGTTGACTTCATAAGGTTTGATGTTCACTATTCTTACAGGCACCATGTTGTTCTTAGGTGCGGCAAGCGTTTTTCCCACGATGTAGTTTTGGGAACATTGTTCAGAGTCCGGTTCTACAAAAAGGTATCGATGGTTCCCTGAATCGCCTTTTATGTTTGTCCAAACAAAGGCTTCTGAAGAGGGAGGCAGGCGTAGGTCTTCTTTGACGACAGTTCTCAGAGTTGACGAGTTTTCGTTACCATAGATCATCGGAATCTCGACATTTCTAAATTTCAGAACCTGGTTACCGATATCCAGAATCACTCCATGTACTTTCATAAAGTCAATTCCGATGATGCACTCATCGCAAATATCTGCCACTAGGAATTTATGTGAAAACTCCAGTTCTGCCAATCCTATCACTAGTTGTACTTCCCCATATACTTTAGCTGACTCACCTGTTGCCGTCTTCAGACAGTAGCTATTGGTGTTGTGTAGCCATGTCATCTTTACCACGTCTCTTCTTACAATGGAGGCGGTGGCAACGGTATCGATAGTTGCCACATATTTCTTGTCGTTTATAGCTGCTTCCATTGTCAGACTTTAATTGTCTCGTTTAGTCTGCGAGACCTGGATCGTAGTTCTGGGGCCATCGATACCCGGAACCAGCTTCTGCCCCGTGAAGTTGGTTGTTACTCGTTTCCCGAGTGGGAAACAGGTCCAGCAGGGGTTTTGTGAGTCTCCTCTTGGCTGCTCTTCCTGCTGCCGCAATGTTGGCAAACTCCTTTTCCTAATGGCATACGACACTGGCACTAGAGATGTCCGGTCCTGTTGCAGTTCCAGCATCGGAGAGGTCCATCACGGTGGTTGCTCTGGAATGTCGTTCTCTGGCAAGCGCACTCCTCTACAGTTACTTCTCTTACCCGATGAATGCTTTGAGAAGCCTGTTCCGCTGCTTCCATGGTGAGGGCAAACGCCAATGCTTCAGGAAGCGTCCGTTTTCCGGCCGTTCGTACTGCTCGCTGGAGGTTGATGTCAGCTAATCCACGGACAAATGCTTCAGCAGCAAATTGGTTGATAATTTCCTCACCCGCCGTTGGATATGCCAGGTGAGCCAGGCATTCGATGTCTGCTTGGAGCTGTTGAAGAGTCTCCCCTCTTTTTTGAACCCTGGTGTTAAGTTGGA
Source organism: Platycheirus albimanus (assembly GCA_916050605.2). Taxonomy (NCBI): domain Eukaryota; kingdom Metazoa; phylum Arthropoda; class Insecta; order Diptera; family Syrphidae; genus Platycheirus; species Platycheirus albimanus. Next base: position 161,478,441 of record OU696696.1, on the reverse strand, counting down.
CCCGGAAAACTTCTTGCATATGGTCATCTCCAAAGCGTTTTTCAATCGCCTGAGTAAGAGCTTTGAAGTTGCCATGTAACTCTGCTGGTATTGTTTGCAGTAGTTCTGCAGCAGGTCCTCTGAGAGCAAGCGTTAGTGCAACAAACTTTTCTTCATTGTCCCAGCCATTTGTTGTCGCAACTGCTTCAAATTGTCTTTCCAAGAAGTCCCCAGAACTTTCTCTAACTTTAATTTTTCTAACCTTTTCCAATTCCTTTGCGAATTTCTCTTCAACTTTCTCGAATCTTTCATCTACGGTTACAATTTGTTTTTCGATACTGTCGAGACGCTCTTCAGCAGCACCAAACTTGCTTTCAAATGCAGCAAACTTGCTTTCGAGGAGGTTTTTCTGGTCTTCAAGGCGTTCTAGAAGTTTCGCTTGTTCATCTTTTTGTTCACTTCTCTGCTCTTCTAAAAGATTCTTTTGCTCGTTTCTTTGGTCTTGAAAACGCTTAAGAAGAAGAGCCATCATATTGGACAAGTCGGAACTATTACTTACATGCTCTTGTTCCTCTTCAATTTCAACATCTACGAGGAATGTGTCTGGATTTTCGTTTTGTTCGATCATATTTTCTTGCAGCCTTATAATAAGGTCATTTTTGGTTCCAGCAGTAGGAAGACCTCGTTTCTTCAACACTGCTCTGAGTTCATTCAAGTTGAGAGCATTCACAAGTTTACCCATAGTTACGTAATCACTTTTCACTTTTTTTTTTTCAAATGAATTATGTACTTAAGTTTTATTTCACTTCTGGAACCACTGTAATGTTTTTAGTCTTGGGTTCCAAAATAAAACTTATTTTCTTTTACTTTTAAATTATCACTACTATCTCTACAAATAAAGCTCACTTTTATCTAAGTTCAAACTCTTTATTTATTTCTTTATCTTAGCACCACTAATTATTCACCATTTATTCGCTACCACGGTTAAAATGAAACTGTGCCCATTTCCGAATAAAATGTCCTATTTAGAGTGGGATCAAATGTTCCCGAACAGTCTAAGTCTGGAACCATCCGGAATTGTCAAGATGCTTTGAAAGCTTTCAGAGCTTTCAAATTCCCCATTGTTATATCAGCAGAATCATTCAGCAGAATTATTCAGCATAATTTACTCTAGTAGAGACAAAAACCATAACAATATTTACTGTAGTAGAGAAAAAACCATTCATATTACAATAGTGATAAGTTATAACTGTGAATCGAACACGTTTGATGTATGGCCGTAACTTCTCAACTGCCCACGAAACTCCCAAACACACCTTCCCTGTAGTGGATTAGTTCCTTTCATTTCTATTTAAAGACCTACGTAAATAACAAATGAATTTTTCACCGCTTTCAAAAGTTTGTGTAAGTACGGTCTCGATACCGTAATCAGAAGTGTCGGTTTGGACTACGAATGGAAGACTGTAGTCGTGATTAAGCATTCTTTCGCTTTCCTTAAACTGTCTTCACATTCTTGAGTCCAGATGATTTTTTTGCTCTTTTTCAGCAAATCGGTTAAAGGTCTAACTAGCGTTGCAAAATTTGGTACGAAGCGTCTGTACCACGAAACTGTCCTTTCAAAACTCCTAACTCCTAACCTCTTTAACATTTTTGGGTGCAGATATTTTCACCATGCTATATACTTTTTCTGGATCAACCAGCAATCCGTTCCGTTCAACAATGTAGCCCAAAAATGTTAAGGATGGTCTGCAAAAGTTGCAATTTTCCTGACCTTCTTTCAATCCTGCTACGCGAAGTCTTTTTAAAACTTCGTCTAGGATCTCTAAATGTTTTTCAAATGTATCCGTAACGATAATAATATCGTCCAGATACACGAAAATGAATGGTTCTAATTCTGGCCCTAAAACACTTTTAATAAATCGCTTCCACGTAGCAGGAGCATTGTGTATGCCGAAAGGCATACTTTTAAATTGGAAAAGACCCGGAAATGTGAAGGTTGTAAGCTTACGAGATTCCTCTGACAAGGGAATCTGCCAATACGCTGTTTTAATGTCAAGCGATGTTAAAAACCTAACATTCCTGAGCTTGTAAAAAATGGCGGAGGTGATCGGAAGTGGATAAGCGTCTCTTTCTGTAACCTGATTGAACTTACTTTAATCGACAAAGAACCTAAAGGTACCATCTTTTTCTTTACTAAAACTATCGGAGAAGCCCAAGGGCTATGTGATTTTTCAATCACTTCTTCGTCCACCATTTCTTTTAGAGCCTTCTTCAATGTGGACCTGCATTGCCGACGAAACCAGATAATACCTTTGTTTAATTGGTTCCGATGTCGTCCTAATGATATGTTCTACACGATTTGTCCTTCCCAACCCCTCCGGCATGGTCTTGAACGAATCTTTGATCAAAGCGATCAGCTTTGCCATCTGCTCATCGTCTTACTAACACGCTTCTGTAATAGACGAGCTTTCAATCAAAGCCATCATTTCTTGGTTTTAAAAGCTCTGCATGCGTGAGTGAAGTTCCGGGACGAAACGCAACAGTGCCCAAAAGTCTGCATAAGGATCGACGGATGTGGGAGTGAGGGTATAACTTAACACTCTATCAAAACTGACCTATCTTCTATTACTATGCGTAATTTAACTGTGCCTAAGACTCCTTCACCTGCACCATCAGCTAAATGAAATTGCCTAATGTTCCTTTTTTCTAAGATTACCCCTTAATCTTTACGAACCCTCCAAACGTCCCTACAAATTAAGCCGTCAATATTTACTCCTAAATATGGACGACTATCTTCCCGCTTGAATCTAAATTGAAACCAAGTTTAATCTGAGTTGCCAGTTGGTCGTCAGCAGGCGACCTATCTATATACGGCGGCGCTCCTTTCCTGCTAGCCCAAGAGACCGTTGCCCGTTTCCCGAACAGCGCCTACAATCCCTACGAGTGGTTCCTAGAGTCCCATAGCCAAAACAACGTCTAGGAGCGGAGCAAGTAGAAGAAAAATGTCCTTCCCTATTGCAGTTAAGGCAACGAATGAACCTATTAGAGGGTAGGTTTCTGTTAACTGCAACTGTTGCTTACTTAAAGGCAGCAACATATGCAGCATCAGGCTTCAAAACCTGCCTGTTGCGACTAGTAGGAGGAGGCACAAAAGATTTCACATTTGACGTAATTGTCTCCAGCTTCCTACCCAAGGCAACTGGTTCATTTACTGATTTAATATCAGCCAAGCCTGATTGCGTTTGGCAGAAACGAGCTATGTTCCTCATGAGAATAGTAAATTTCCTATTCTCACTCAATGGCTCAGAGAACCAGTGGCAGCACTGGTTATATTTGTGGTGGTCGCGTTGAATTTAAGCTCCTTTGAATTAATCTGTTTTTTGCATGATCTAGCTATTTTTATATAATAATTTGTCTAGTATTATTATTTTAAAGCATTCGTAATATGTGTGGTGATTTAAATTTGTGATTTTATTAGGTAATTTAATAATTGTCATTGTTTTTTGTTTGCTCTGGTAAGCGTCATTCAAGCATCTTTGTTTTTTCTTCAATTTAGTGCTTTTATAATTATATAACAAGCTATTTACTTCCCCTTTTACTAAACTTTTTTTCCCCTCTATTTAAAAAAAAAAAGAGCTTTTAATCCTAGCTTTTATATTTTACTAATAACGTATCAAATTAATCATTTGGTAGTTTTTTTTGTAAAAAATTAATTATTGTACTATTGTCGACTTGACGGCCGAGTCTGTCTGAGCGCGTTACATTAGGATTCTGTAATCCGCGGTTCGAATCCTAGCCGAGTCCAAACATTTAACTTTTTTTTTTTATATATTATATTCCGGATTCAACTTCAAAATTCGTAATTTTTTAATTAAGATAAAATTTCCTTTTTTTAGTTTTTTTTTTTTTCTTTCCTCATTCATTTCTATATATACTAAAATGGTCTGCTCAGCTGAGAAATGTATAGAGCACTCGAATTCAACTCCTCTTTTTGCTTGCTTTGGCCCTTGTGGGAATTTATTCCACGCCAAATGCTTAGGCTCAACTAACAGTTTTATTGATAAAATAAATTCTTCAAGATTTGCTTTTTGGTACTGCAAAACCTGTATCAAAATATCCTTATCGCAAATTTCTTTCAAAATGTCGTCTCTTAAGGATGATATTATAAAAATTGCTAAGAACTTTGATGTTTTACATGAAAATTTTAACTCAGTTGTAGCAAATGTAGTTTCAATTCCTTCCCCGATCAAAACTGTTAGCAAATCAACGTCAACAGAGCCGTTATATCCTGACTCTATTCATCCTTCATCCCTGCCCCCGAATAACCCCTCCTCTTTTATACTCACCAAGTCTGCTCTCAAAAAGGGTAAGAAAAGGGGTCGTGAAGGATCGTCGTCATCCAAAACTCCTTCCCCAGACCCAAAGCGCCCAAATTCAAGGAGAGTCATTCCGAAAAGTATACCACTGCCTCCTCCCCTTCAAGAAGTAGATTTAACCACCGTCAACAGCTCTAGGGCCGATATCGATGCACCGGCGGTGGCGGTTCCCATTGAATCAGCCAGCACTACCATATCTTGCTCTGAACCGAAAATATTATCAAGTTGTTCTAATACTAATACTAATACTAATACTAATAACATCAACGATTCGGAACCTCCCAAAAAAATAGAATCTGTTCCTAAGCCAAAACTAGTATTTGTATCCCGACTTGACCCTGAACTCCAACCCAATGACATAATTCAACATCTTGTTGCTAATAACTGCATTTCGAGTGCGTCAGCTATAAAATGCAATAAAATCAGTAAGCCTGACAGTTTCGTGTCATCGTTCAGGATAGCTACTCCTCCATCATTTTTCGGTCCTCTCTGGCGACAATAAGTTTTGGCCTCCCGGGACACTTGTCAAAGAATTTGTAGTTCGATCAAAAAATCTCAATAATCGAGTTGCTAAAGTATCGGCTCCAAAAAACTTAATAGGATTACCCTCTTCTACCAAAATGTAAGAGGGATACGCAGCAAAACTGCTGAAGTTTTTAAAAACTCTCAAGCTTTTCCACATGATATCTTTGCTTTCACAGAAACATGGCTCAATAGTTCAGTTTTGGACACAGAAATTTTCGACGATGAGTTTTCTGTTTTCAGAAAGGATCGTCATGTGGATAAGCCGAAGGAAGTGGGCGGTGGTGTATTGATTGCTGTTCGTAATTGCATCTCATCTTCCCTTGTCTCTTTGCCCTTTAATGTTTCAATTGAACTCATTTGTGTTAAGGTTTCTTTTCAATCATATGATCTTTTTATTATTAATGTTTATATTCCACCGAAAAGTTCTGCGTCAGTTTTTGCCGAGCTATCGTTAATTCTTGATCATATGATTGATATTGCCAGTTCAAATAGCAACATTTTACTGTTGGGTGACTTCAATTTACCTAACATTACGTGGACCCCTTCTGAAGACGAGTCCTATTTAGAAGCTGCCTTGACTTCTTCGCAACAGGAACTTCTTCTTTTGGACAACATAACCTCTACTGACTTACAGCAAGTAAGCTGTATTAATAATTGTAGAAATCGAATTCTCGATTTAGTCTTTTCTTCTGACGCTGTAAGTACGGTAGTGGTAGAATCTACCTCTGCCATTTCTAACGTAGACTCCTACCATCCCCCATTGGATATATTTTTTGATATGAGCAGCAATTTACTTAATAACAGTAATGCCGAAGACTCTTCTTATTCACTTGATTTCCGTAAAGCTGACTTTCAATTACTTTACGACAATTTGAGTGCTTCTAATATTTCGAATATTCATGTTTGCTCTAACATTGACGACGCAGTTACTCAATTCTACGAAATTTTCAATAGCTGCTTGATAAATTCAATTCCTCTTAAGATATCTAAAAATATCAACTCCAGCCATCCGTGGTACACGAAAGAGCTTAAATGTCTACGCAACAAACGGAATAAGGCTTGGAAGTCTTACATTAAAAGTCTTTCAATTTCTGATCAAAATGTGTTCCTTGCACTTTTTGAAGAGTTTAATTTACTTTCCAGAAACCTATATGCAGCATATGTGAAGGAAATGGAAATTTCGTTGAAGATTGATCCAAAGAAATTTTGGAAGTTTGTAAATTTAAAGAAAAAGTCTGATGGGTATCCAGTGAACTTTGTTTACAAAGATTCCGCTTTGACAAGCTCACCTGAGATATGCAATGCGTTTGCAAAGCATTTCAGTAAGTCCTTTATTGAAAATCCCGTCAATATAGACTTTGATTTCTTTGACTAGCTACTCCCGTGATTTCCCCCAAGCCACTTTTAACAACATCCAAATTGATAATGATAAAGTTTTGCATTATCTTTCATTGCTGAAAGATGATTACTCTCCCGGTCCTGATGGCATTCCTCCTATTATATTAAAAAAATGTTCCTCCGTTTTAGCTTCTCCCTTGCAATTCCTTTTCAACCTATCCCTTAAGTCCGGTAAATTTCCTCAAGTATGGAAAGATTCATTCATTACTCCCGTCTTCAAAAAGGGTAATAAGTCCGATATTACCAACTATAGACCGATTTCTAAACTGTCCTCTATTCCAAAGCTTTTCGAACAAGCAGTTTGTGATAGTATAACGTTTTTCTGCAAACATTTAATCTGCCATCAACAACACGGCTTTATGCAGAAGCGGTCAACTGTCACAAACTTATTAACCTTTATGAACAAGTGCTCAAAGGCATTAGAGAGTGGACATGAGCTGGATTGTATCTACACAGATTTCTCAAAAGCTTTTGACCAACTCTCACATGAAATTATCATTTTCAAATTGAAAGCTCTAGGTTTCCCTGTAGGATTTGTTAATTGGATATATTCATATCTCCGAAACAGATCATACATAGTCAAGTTCAGAAATTCGTTTTCTAGCCCTTTCCCAGCAAAATCAGGAGTCCCACAAGGCAGCCATCTTGGTCCGTTACTGTTTATACTAGCTATCAATGACGTAACTTCGTGTATTCATTCTAGTGAGATCCTTGTTTTCGCTGATGATATGAAAATTTTCAAATCTATTAACTCAGCTAATGACCGCGTAGAATTGCAAGCCGACATCGACAGATTTGCTATCTGGTGTAGCAAGAATTGTTTAAGCCTGAATCCAGCGAAATGTCAGACAATGACTTTTTCAAGGAAACGGGTACCAAGTACACACGGCTATTACATTTCACAACAAGTTTTGCATCGCGTTTTTAGTTTTAAAGATCTGGGAGTAAACTTTAGCCCAGACTTGAGTTTCACGGAACACATCAACTTTATTGTTAAAAAAGCTAATTCCATGTTGGGATTTGTTAAAAGATGGTCGAAGGAATTTCAAAATCCTTATGTAACCCTAGCTTTATATAACTGTCATGTTCGTCCCCATCTAGAATATGCATCACAGGTATGGTCTCCTTTCTACGAAGTTCATAAGTCTAGGATAGAGGCAGTTCAGCGTAATTTTATTCGATTTGCTTTAAAAGGTCTCTCCTGGGCAGATCCATACAACCTCCCACCTTACGAACACCGGATTCAACTTCTACAGATTCAAACTTTGTCACAAAGGCGTATTAACAATGATGTTATTTTTATTCACCAACTTTTAACGGGATCTTTGGACTCACCCGATCTTCTATCGTGTGTAGGTTTTAACTATCGCGGAGGGGCTCATCATCTTCGTAGATTAGAGCTATTGCATTGTCCCCAACACCGTACTAATTATGGCATGAATGAACCTCTTACCCGCATGTGCAAACTTTTCAACTCAAATAAAAGTATTGTTGATTTTAATATTAGTAAATCCTCTCTAAAAAAAACATTTAAAACCAGTGCACCACGCTCATAGTTTATGTTTTATATGTTCTCAATGTTTTTGTATCTATTTTGTATAAATGTATGTGTTTATTAATTTTTTATTTTTTGTGCTTGTGTTATGCTATTTGTATATTTTGCTTTCTAACAACTAACACCTGCACTAAATGATGTAGCCAGTGAGCACATAATATGTGTTGGCTAATCTCTGATTGTAAGTTAATGCTTGATATAAGCTTCTTACTCTCGAGAACTGATAGTGTAAAAAAAAGAAAAGGTTCTGCATGAGAGCAATGTACATACCCATTGTCTCATCCTCACCCTGGGCTCGACGCCTGCCCCCATCCATCAAGGTCGTTATAGTTCGATGGTAAAAACTCTAACTTCAACTCCCTAATCAATTCTGCCCACATAGAAATGTTTTCCCTAATCGCCCTGAACCGAAGAAGCGCCTTCCCAGTAAACAAATCCAAACCTGATTTTAAAAGTCTAGCCTGTGAAACTCCACGCGATTCCCTTAGTTCTTCAACTCTCCCGATGAATGAGTTCACTGATGAGCCACACCGCTCACCAGAGAACTTCACGTTCCATTTTTCGATACGCTCAGTACATTCCCATTGTCTCATCCTCACCCTGGGTTGGACGCCTGACCTTATCCATCAAGAGGTCGTTATAGTTCGATGGTTAAAACTCTAACTTCAACTCCCTAATCAATTCTGCCCATATAGAAATGTTTTCCCTAATCGCCCTAAACCGAAGAAGCGCCTTCCCAGTAAACAAATTACCACCTGATTTTAAAAGTCTAGCCTGTGAAACCCCACGCGATTCCCTTAGTTCTTCAATTCTCCCAATGAATGAGTTCACTGATGAGCCGCACCGCTCACCAGAGAACTTGACGTTCCATTTTTCGATACGCTCAGAATTCCGGTCGCAGGCTACATCCTGCTGTAAAAATCCTGAGCTCGCTCGTTGGCCGACGTTTGCAGGTGTTAACGAAACCAACGCTGCTATCAACATATTGTGGTTGATGTTTTCTTTTTCTTTTTGATCCTCTTCACCCCATCGATTAACGCTGCCATGGGTTGTAACAATTCCCCCCTTAATTCGTGCACCTCATTTACCTCCTCCGAAGACTGCTTTAGCCCTACAAATCCTTCCAAGAGACCATTTTATTTTTGTTCGAATTTTCAAAAATTCCGATGAACTCGGATTCTTTGGAAGGGCTTTCAAAAGATTTTTGAGTTCCACTACTTATGTATGTTCGAACCGCTTCACAATCCTCCTCAAATAAATTCGGGTAATGGTAGTTTTCAGCCGAAATGGACCCCTCACGTTCAAAGGTGCGTGAAGATCTAAGCGTAACCCTCATGTTATCTACCGTTCCCTCTTTTAAGCTCCAAGCTTTTATCTCATAAATGAGTTCTTTTTTATTTGAACTTTTAACATCCATTTTTTTGAATAACTAGAAAAACAAAAAAATAAACAAAATTTTAAACCAAAAAATACCTAAATCAAACTTAAATTGAAAACTAAAACTGAGAATTATCGCAAGGTAAAATAAAACAAAATCTCAATAAAAAAATAAGATTTAAAACAAATTTTGGAAATCACTACTGAGAGGAAAAAAAATACATCAAAATGAAACCGAATTCAAATTGAAAATTAATAATGCCCTAGAATTAAGATCTAAAATCAAACATGAAAAAAAATGCAATTCAATATCCCAAGCCTGGTAATTTATCAGCTAAAAAATCTGATCGCAAAAAACAATTAATTAAAACAAACTTGAAAAAGTTAAAGTCCACTAAAATAACTAATCCACCAAAAAAAAATTGGTAACTCTAACCAAGAATCACCCAGAAAAAAAAACCGGAAATTATCACACAAAAGAAAATAAAAGGGACGAGTTCAATAAAAAACGTAAAAACTAAAATCAAGAAAAATATTATAAAAAAAGATAAAAAAGAATAAGATCAAATTATAAACAAATAATACTAAAAAAGGCTTCAATTAAAACGAACCACAAAAAAAAACCTTAAAAGAAAGGAAAGTGGTAACCCTTAATCGGCTGACTAAAGCAAGACAAACAAAATAGTTTTTTATTGTTTTTAATCAAAATGAAATTGAATGCACCGATCAAAAATTAAATTGTACAAACGCTTATGTACATATATATGCAACCGTAATATAATATTGTTAGATTATTCGAATAAAATTTAGTTCCGAAATGACAAAAAAATAAAAAAAAAATTGAAAATGAACAAACTCACTAAATTTTTTCGTCCAAGAATATTTTTTTTGACTGACACATTTCCTCCCCACTGCATCCACTAACTCAAACTTCTTTTGAAAATCAATCGACAAAACAAATTCATCAGATTTATGGCCACCAATTTTTCTGAAAAAAATAGGGAGTAAAAACGAAACAATAATTGGTTTCACAAAAAAAAACCTTCACAACACAGCACAAATATGTAATTGTTTTCCTTGGAAAACGAATAAAAACAAATTCTCTCCGCGGTGGTAACAAACGAACTCAATGTTTTTTGTTTTGTTTTTTTTTTTCCAAAGTCCCACGTTGGTCGCCACTTATTGCAAATATTATTCGCAAACCTTATGACGAACGATTACTTAAAAACCGCGACTTGGATTAACGGATCCGAACAACAATAAACGATATTATTATTTAAAAAAAATTTAAGAAGTGCACGCGATAGAAAAATTCGATTGAATGAAAAAAATGAAATTTCAAAACAAGATCTGTTCGCCCAATTAATTTTGCAATGAGCAACTTTTCGATGCTTCTTAGCAAAGGGTTGGGTTCAAAGATGCTGCAATTTTATTAATTAAAAAACTACAACAAAAATACGGTTCGGTTAATAAAATCAAGCTAATTGAATAAAATAAAATGCAATGCCGTACAGGGTGTACTTACGTAAAGTAAGAAAAACGCGAGTGATTTTTTAAAATAGGAAATCACAAACCCCTAGAGCGGAACCGACGCCACGCGGTGAGAAAGATGTTGAAAAGAAAGAAAGAAAAAGAAAAGATGGACCGTTATCACTAGAAGACAAAGAATTATTGAGGACAAAGAAAAGGTCGCGGGTTCCGTAATTTTCGAGAAAATTTTCGGAACAAAAGCCTAACGTTAACACTCTAAACTTCTTGATATTTTCTTTCTTTCACACTATAAATTACAGAAGCAGAATATTTAGTTTTTCACTTTTCACACTTGTCAACTTTATTCTCAAGAACTCCTTAATTTCTTTTCTTCTTCAAATAAAAAAACTTTTCTTTTCTGATATTTTCCGAGAAAAACAACTCGCTTTCTTTTTTGATTGCCAAACTAGAAGTGGCCTTCCAGAATTTTCATGGTCCTGGATGATCTCATCTTAATAACAAGAATAGATGCAAAAAATGTGGAGATTTTTAGCGAAGTTAAGCGTAGCTGTCCCTATACGGAAGGATAGTTTGTCACAAATTCCTTATCTCGCGAATGGATATAAATCGTTCGGCTTTTGTTAGAATAGGAGGAGGGGGGGGGGTGAATAAGGGACAACAGTCCATTTTCTACATAAAAAGAAGTAATGTTGGGCACTCGGCTATTAACTTCATCTTTGCTACGAACCCTTCGCAGTTGGTAGAGGTAGATGGCATCAATGAACTCTTCGTGTTTTCGTGGCTTCGTCACAATACTGGTTGCATGATTCAGACCTTCTGTCTGATAGATTAAGGTGATCACAGTTTCGTAGATAATCTTTTCAGACCACCTGTCTGATGGATTTCTACGATTGTTGTTCCAAAGTTACTTTTCTACGGTATACTACAAAGGTACCTGTATAAAAGAAAAGAAAGAACGGAACGAAAAGGACCGGGATCTGGATGAGTAGTTTTTGCTACGGCAAATTTAACTATAAAAAAATAACACAATGTTTCAAGGTGCCAAATGAAGAAGGTACTTTAAAAGTATATTTATCAGGATGGGAAGTACGGAACAAGTCAACAGTATGGGCGGAATGCCCATCAACATCCGGTTTACGAGTAGGCTCATCGAAAGGCTGAGTAAAATGGTTATACTCAGTAAAGATCTCGGTAGACCTTCCTTCGAGTGTGTTCTGACCAGAACAGCGGAGCCAACTTGAATTGTGTACATTGTAGTCGCCTATTATCACGGTTTCAGTGTGAAGACAATAGGAAACAATTCGGGAAATTGAATTTGAATTTGTCAATACTCGAACTCCTGTACAGGAAACAATAATGAATGTTATGCTTGTGGACAGGGAATTTAAGCCATAGAAAATTAAAGTTCGTATAAGAACAATGACCTTATTTTAGAAGGCTCTGACAAGCAATATCATTCCTTACATAAATAACAAGACCATGGTAGGAAAATAGTATTAGCACTAAGTTATATCCAACCAGATTCTGATAAGTCAGTATTCTGTCCAACTTGGGTTTCACTTTATGCCAAAACAGCTGGCCTGTATTGCACAGTATGGACGTAGACAGCAAAGAAATTCTTTCTTAGCCCACGAACATGTGAATAGACGACACAAAAATCACTAAGCGTTTTTAAAAACTAAACACACAAAATTCTTCGACGTAACTAACTTAACCGTATAATGCGAAAAGTATTAATTCCAATGATAAACTAACTGTCCTAGGTATTATGCCCATAAAACAATTCGCACACGAGAATCAATATACGCAAATAATAAACGATAAAACTCTTCACTAAAAGCTTCTTATCCACCCACCGCATACCTCTTGCTTTAAGCCTCACAAGGGGCTTTCAGTGCATAGAAAGCAACAGTTATGAGTGGGCGCGGGTGGAGAGGATGGTGATGTCGGATGCTGTGCTGCGACTGCGAGCGAGGCTTTTTTTTTTTTTCTTTTTTTTGGTTTATTTTTCTCTTTTTTTTTTTTGAGAAATTATGGGTATTCTAATGGCTGAAATCGTTAGCTTTTTTTGTTCTATGTATATTATATGTGAATTTTGTTTTTGGTTTTTTTTTTTAATTTTTTTTTTGGGACACACACGCGCACAGTTAGCAACGCTACCGTTCTCGACGAGTACTTGATCAACACCGTGTGGGTCATTTGAAATTGGGCATAGAGGTCTAGAATTGAAACACCCATCGATTTATGCTAGTAATGTTGACATTTCTTCTAATCTGAGTTTGTGTTCCCCGATTGTTCTCTTTAAATGATATTTGACTGATTTGACACCAGGGGGAGAGTACGATACGATAACTGATGTGCCAAGATTAAATAAGTGTTTTCTGTAGAGGGGTCAAATACAAATATTTTTTACTGTGCGAAGGGGGGACTACCTCGCCCCCTTAAGGAACTAGGGGCGATTTTCGAAAAAAATGTGAATGGAAAAATAAATACTTAGTAGAAACGGCAAAATTTAAAATATACAATTTTAACGGTTTTAAAAACCAGAAATCTTTGCTTTAATTCTACATTTAAATTTACGTATTCGTTACAATAGTTTCCAAAATATTCGCATTCAAACTCGAAATTTTGATAAGAAAACGTAAAAAAAATAATAAGTGCCAAGAATCTAAAATTTCATAAAAAAGTAGTGTCAGTAATTTTCAATTTTCACAAGAACAAGAAGACATTAAAGCTTTTGGTTTTTTGCGTTCAATTAAGAATTTATTCAAGCATCGATCACAGAAAGGAAATTTTATTTTCCATTTCACAATTTAGAACAAATATGGTTCAAACATATTTCTTACGTTTTCTTAACAAAATTTCGAATTTGAATGCGAATATTTTGAAAACTATTGAAACAAATAATTTAATTAAAATGGAAGATTGAAGAACGGATTTTTGCCTTTTAAACCAGTTATAGTTATGTACTTTACGTTAACTATACCCTCTTAAGTGTTTTGAACGCTTAGCCAAGGCTGCAAATAAAGATCGCGATACTCCTTCTGTTCGGCAGATCCTTAGAGCGTAGAGGCTGCGGCACCTCTGCGTTTAAGGTCCCTGCCGGTCTTCGCATTGTCGATATTTTGTTAGCTGACTTCAAATCAATCATGAATGTGGTTGAGATTGAAGTTTGGACTTGAGAGGGATAGATGTGCCTATCCTCCGCCTCCACGTGGCAACCCGGGAACAATATGAATGGCAGGGAAATTGTTGTAACTGAAATAGGAGTGAGTATCTACAGCTATATTTCCTTTCCTTGAAGTATTGATTCCTTACTGGAAACGTATGCAAGGTAAAACTTGTATGCGGCTAAGAGAGGAAGGCTGGGTATGCGTATTTGGCTGTTTGCTTCTGCCTTGGCGGATGGTTGAGTGCGCATTTCTAAGGCTGCCAGGCCTTGAGTATTGATGGTGCTCATCTGGAAGTGACCTCACGGTTGCGAAGCTCCACCGGAAGCTTTATTCTGGTACCACGGGAGATAGTGCCCACCCAGGTGGCCGAGTCACCTGAGAGACTATCTATGAGGTAGGCCCCCTTGTGGGAGTATCGTGGTGGTTGTGGTTTATTCCATAGCGGAAACATATGGAATTGGGTAATATTATATACGGATTTTATTATTGGATGCAAGAGGTGTTAGATAGACCTCGCCCCTCACCAAGGAGTGTGGACATACCTCAACATGTTCCATAAAATTGGTACTATGATTCTACCTTGGGGTAGATCTTAGGGCTCTGGTCTAAGCACAATTTGACTCTGCATGCGAGTAAGCTTGTCGTGAAATTAAGACTTTATTTTCAGGTGCTCACGTTAAGCTTATTTTCATCTTAACCGATAAAAGAGAAATATCAAGAAACGTACGTAGCAAGGTCTTTCGAGACTGTAGAAGGAGAGATGTTATTACAAATTGAAAACGGGTAAGGATATTGATAAGTAAAGAAGGGTCGGTAGGGAGGCCTTCTTTTTGTATCGATACTTAGACGTTAATTTTAGTCTTACCAATAAAACAAACAGAGTCTGGTTTATCATGTAAGTAAGCAAAGTGAAGACTCACATTATCGTATAATTCACTTTACCGAAGCCTTGCCATAATGTATCGGCCTCATCAACTGTTAGCTTAGGGTTAGCAAAGTGAGAAGCTAATTTGACAGAAGGCGGAATCATTGGGTCGAAAATTGAAAGAGGAAAGATAGGTACATAGGAGACAGGGGTTTTGTCAGAAAAGTTGTTAGAATAAGAAAGGTTTGAATTAGAAAAAGGAGTTTGGGTGGTTAAGTGAGAGGAAGGATTCAAGGTGTGAGAATGGATAAAATTGCTATATAGGGTGATTTTTTAGCTGGTTTGGTTTTGGCAACACTGGTTTTGACAGCTGACGTGTGTTTAGTACCTTGTGTCACTGTCAAACAGCTTCAGTTTGGTTTGCAATTTAACCATGGATCGTCTTACAAATGAACAACGCTTGCAAATTATTGAATTTTACTATCAAAATTCGTGCTCGGTTCGAAATGTTCATTTCCGCTTTTTTATCGAAAAATTGTGTTCAGCGATGAGGCTCATTTTTGGTTGAATGGGTACGTAAATAAGCAAAATTGCCGCATTTGGAGTGAAGATCAGCCAGAAGCATTGCAACAGCTACCAATGCATCCCGAAAAAGCCACTGTTTGGTGCGGTTTATGGGCCGGCGGCATTATTGGGCCATATTTCTTCAAAGATGATGCGAATCGCAGCGTTACTGTCAATGGTGAATGCTACCGAGCGATGATAACAATTTTTTTTTGCCCGAAATGGAAGTTCTTGGCTTGCATGATATGTGGTTTCAACAAGACGGTGCCACATGCCACACAGCACGCGAAACAATGGCGCAATTGTGAGGCGAGTTTGGTGAACAGTCTGTTAATTTCACGTTTCGGGCCGGTCAATTGGCCGCCTAGATCGTGCAATTTGACACCATTAGACTATTTTTTGTGGGGATATGTCAAGGCTAATGCCTATAGGGACAAGCCCGCTTCGATTGACGCACTGGAAGCCAACATCCATGCATTCATTCGTGAGATACCGGCCGATATGTGTGAAAGAGTATGCCAAAATTGGACTCAGTGGATGGGCTACCTGAGACGCAGCCGCGGTCAACATTTGCATGAAATTATCTTTAAACATTAAATTGCAAGGTTCAAACTATCGAATCAAATAAATATTTCATTCATTTTATCGAATTTTTTGTGTTTTTTTTTTTTTAAAGTTCTAAACCTCTTAAAAAATCACCCGTTAGTTAACTTTAGAATCAGTGTAATAAGATAAGATGGACTTAGGATTGGTATTAAATGATACGCGTTTGCGTTCGGGAAGAATGGAGTCATTTCAAATTGGGGGCATTTTTTGAGGGTTGAGATTGTTAATAGATTTGAAACTGGAAGGGTTGGTCTTAAAATTAGTATTATTATTATTTACATTTTAAGTTGAAGACATATAAGTTTTCTTGTAGTTCTAGTGACACATTTAGAAATCTTTATTTTCCCATGCCAGCAAACAGGGTGGGCGGTAGAGATGAGTCAACATTCATATCTGGATGGAATCGACACTTTGAAACATGATGAAGTTAGCTTTTCACATTTTCCGAGGTTGAATTTAAAATTGCTCGAAAAAAACTTGCGAGTCCAAGAGTCATTTGCATAACTAAGGGTTCCTTTTACGAAAAAAAGCGTAAATTAAGGCTTTCAGTCCAAGTTCTGCCAAAACGATGGATGATAGAAACTGACTGAGCAGGGCATGCAGTATCATTTGAGGTTGTTGATATGTTTGGTGTAAGAACAGGTGGTGAGATAGAGTAAGATGTGCTCTGAGTTTATTCAATAATTTCAGCGAGAATGGATGTATCGTTGATATAATAAGGCACATTTGGTTGGAAATGCGAAGTTAATTCATCGATTTTGCAGTGCCTAAGTGATTTTAATTTCCTCAATAACAACTTTTAAAGAGGAACGCGTTTCAGTTAGCTGATTGCTGATGGCGGTAATCTTAGAAGCCAGGTCGTGAAGAATCGAAGAAAGTTGAGATGATGCCGAAGACATTGAGGTTGAAGTGTCTAGATGAAAGAGATCAAGGTAGGACCGAATGAATTGTATTTGTTTAGTGATATTATCGAGAGGAAAAGAGCTTAGAACCGAGTCAACTGTAGATCGAATTTCACGGTTTATATTTTCAAAATGGCAATGCGTGTGTTCTAATGGAGGATTTAAAAGTTGCTGTTCGAAACGTTTATTTAATTGCTGCATAATAGCTGAGATTTTCTTATCGATTGAACATTGATTAGAAAGACAACGATTACTTAGGGTCTCGATGGAACTGCTAAGAATTTCTATACTTTTAGAAAATTCGTGGAAATGCTCAAATTTTGAGAGTATACTAAGTATACTTTAATGAAAACGATTATTGTCAGTTAAAATAGAATTTGTAGAATCGCTGAGGCATTTAAGGGCTAGTAAAATATGAGAGAAGGAGATGTTCTTACATTCATCACAAAGATATACAAAGTAGTTCAAGTATTCTTTTGTGTACCCGCATGATCTTTTACTTAGTCCGATACATACTGGATGAAATTTTTTACCGCAGAAACCTCAACACGGCACCAATTCGGTGTATTTATTATCGAAAAAACTGTTCAGGGAATCACATGGGTTATTTTCCATTGTTAACTACGTAATTTAAAAGTAAAATAAGAAAAAAAAAATTTTAAAGTTTATCTCGACTTTACTTTAACAAAACAAGATCTGTATTTTTCGGTCAAAGTGTACAATATCGCGAAACGATAGTCAAGACACGAACCGGATCGCAATTGTCGGTAATGTTGTGTGAATGTTGACGTTGGAGTTTGGAGATGAAAGAAGCTGGTAAGGTAGATTATATGTAAATAAATAAAAACACCCACAACGAAACTAATGGAGTAATACCAGAGTAGAACTGCTTGGCAGAACACGACTAAAAAAGTACTCACCCAGAAGGCAAGATTTCAGTCGGGACTCGGAAGGAGATGAGGGACCACGCTCGACGATCGCTGGTAGGTTGTGAATGCGACGATTTAAGATGTAACACGGGTGCAGGTCCATATGATGATGAGATTCGTCGGCCTGTCCAAAGATTCTCCAGCAGTTTGAGGCAAGGTGCAACGAGAGTAGTCACCGAGAAAATAGGATTTTTTTAATTTTTTGTATCATCAATGGTTTTGCTTCGTTAACGCAGAACATATACAGATACAAAATTGCACTCACCGGGGAAGACGAAGCAAAACAATAAATGATTTGCAGTTTCAGTAAGAGGAAGAGAGACAAAGTGAGTGTTGGTGAATGGTTAATTATAAGTAACACTCAAAGAAAACTACGGCAATTTGAAAAAAAGTGATGATTCTTTTATTGTAGATTTATTGAATAAAAACTAGATGAAAATCAATCTAATTAATAAAACAAAGACCAAATACTTATTTTTTTTGGATGTGGCAAAAAATCGTCCTTAAATTCTTCGTTTTGCACATGCCTTATGATAATCAGTTTTGCATTTTGTATTTCTTTCGTAGAAAGCGGTCCATTCTCACAAAAATGTTCTAACCCTTTTATCTTAATGAATCGTATTTCGTATACAATAATTTCATTTAATTTTCTCTATGAAATTGTCTCCGTTTTTTTTTTGTGAAATGTGAGCTAGTTTTTCAATTCTTCTAATTCAGTTTTATAAGGCATAACAAAGTTATAAGTATGACAGCTTCTGATAACCAAGTACGGCCATCCACCAAATGGAGCGTTTCTTTGATTTAGCTCGGCCAAAGTCCTCTATATGCACAACCTGCTGGGTTATCTTTTTCCTTTGACATGATGCCATCTTTCCTTTTTTAGTATTTAAGTTATATCTATGATCCGGTTGGCAACAAAATGTTGACATTTGTTTGGTTTGCCGTTCATCCATGCCAACGTTAAAGTTGAGTCAGTTCATGCATGTTTTTTTTTTTTTTTTTTATAATGCACTCGCACTCAAAGGGGTATTAATACCTTTATAATGAATTAACATTAACTGCCTTCTTCTTTTTTTCCGTAAGCTTGGCAAGAAAAATGCTCCGCAAAGTTCAAGTTTTGGCAATGAAATCTTCTGAAGTGGGTGCCACCTTCGATTTTGAGCATAGTAGTTTTGTTGGAACTCTTCCTGATTCCGTTACTACCCTTGTGAAAACTGCTGCTGCATAGGCTTTTTCCTAAGCATCGCAAAATTCATGTAACTCAATGCGATGTTTTTGTTTGAATTCATTCCATCTTGGTGTCTTCAATTCTTCAAAAGCTGGCGACTGTAACCTGAACTCCGCCCAATTTAAGGTATCTCATCTGGTAATTTATCATCCCATCCAACTCCTAGTTTCCAAAGTTCTTGTTGTACTAACTTTTCCATTATTATTATAGAAGTAAGCCACCCTAGTGTATCAAGAAAGCTTGGCTGTTTCGGAAACTATTATTCTCTGGGACAATTTTGTTGTTGTTGATGCGATATTTGTTTTCAACCCAAACGAATCAAGTTCCAGTCGCCAGTATATGCCAAAAGTTTTGATTGGATCTTAAGAGTGAAATTGATGTTTTCATTCCTCTTGATCTTCTTTGGTTACATCTTTTGAGTTTGAAGATCATTTTTGTAGCTTGAATCCTCCACTCTGCATTAGCTGTGTCATTTGCTGCTGTGCGGATTTTACGCCTTCTAACGTATCGCCGCCAGTTGTAGGTCGTCGACATAAAAATCTCTCTGCGTTATTTCAGCTGCAACCTTGAGTTCTTGTTCTTCACCTGAAGCTTGTTTTTGTAAGGTTCGTATTGCCAGATATGGCGCCGGTGTAGTGCCATACGTCACCGTGGTCAGCCTGTTCACTTCTATTTTAGATGACGGATGCTCACTCTATAAGTTTTTTTTGCAGTCTTCGTAAGAACTCTTGTTGTTGATAAATTCTTTCTCCATCTGAAGAAATTGTGTTAGTGCTCCATCCCTTCAAGGTCCTAGTTGTTCTGCGTTTTCATGGAATGGAAGTCAAACAATCTATCTTCCAGTTTCATCTCGCTTGCAAGTCTGCATGTTTATTTTTTCACATCTTTTTTCTTCCTCTGACAGCAAGTTTTATCTCTGATTTCTTCAGTATCCCAAAAAAAGTTTCATTTGCTCGTGTAGTTAGACGTTTGAAATACAGCAAAAAGTACTTTTCCCATTGGTCTTGCTTTCCTGCACCCTCCCTGAAAGGATTCATCCTATTTTTGTCTTTAAGCAATAGGAAAACCATGATTGCCTTTAATGACTCCCTCTTTTATAATATCTTGAAAGATGTCCGATAAAAACATCTACTGTTGATTGTCTGTTGTATGATGGATCGGCCAAAGGAAGGTACTCAATATAGTCCCATTATTGCGCGGTTAACGATTCATCTCAATTTTACCACTTGCAGTTCCCACCTTAGAAGCTCGAACACCTAAAATCGATGCGTATGCCTCCTTTTTTTGTAACTGAAGGCGTTGAACTGCATCCTCAGTAATATTTGAAGACTGCAATCCTTGGTCCACCAATGCCCTTAAATGAGGGCAGTTGCTAAGATTATTTTGTGATGCAAATTGATAGCCAAATTTGTTTGGAATTGTTGTCTGCTATTCTCGTTTAAGTGAAGGAGTGTGTGGTGACGTTGTTTGCAAATTTGGCACGTTTTGTATGAATGACATCTTGAGGTGTAGTGACTATCTTTAAAGCATTTTCTACACAGGTTTTGTTTTGCACAAAGTCCGTTCGTTAAGGAGCCGCCATTTGCATAAGTTTTTGGCACATATGTAG
The DNA here is from genome assembly GCA_916050605.2 of Platycheirus albimanus. Taxonomy (NCBI): domain Eukaryota; kingdom Metazoa; phylum Arthropoda; class Insecta; order Diptera; family Syrphidae; genus Platycheirus; species Platycheirus albimanus. The sequence continues at coordinate 161,457,864 of OU696696.1, read as the reverse complement.
CCAGTATGGACCTATGCATAGTCTGCAATTCGGGCTTGTCGTTGAATGGTAACTTCTTAAGGATCCTCTTTTAACAATTGCTGTTTTTTCATATTTTTTGTGGTCATCTCTATACCGTCTCTCTGTTAGATTGTTTAGAGCATGGAATTTGTTTTCAATAAATTTCAACAAATCTTCAAGAGGCTGCAATTCTTTTGGATTTGATAAAGATTGCTCGAAAGATTTCCTCGTCTCATTATCCAGTTTCTGTTACACAATATAAACTATTATTGGATCCCAGCTTTTTGTTTCTATATCTGAATGGGTTCACGCATTCTGATGTTACTGTAAGTCTTCTTAATTGGGCTGCTGACTCAATTTGAGTCTTTTTGGTTTGTCAACGCTTAAATCTTGGCATTCACCAAAAGACTTGAGTTTTCATCCCTGGCTGCTTCGTAGTTATTGTCTGTTACATGGAGATACTGTATAATTCTTGCTGCATCGCCGGTCACATTGTTTTTTAGGTAATGCATTTTTTGTACATTCCCAGTGATGCAACAGCATCCTTAAATTTCCATTCCTATAAATATGTGACAGTTGGTTGGCAACAATGCTGGTATTTTCAGTTGTCACTTTTTTAGCTCGTCATTTCGTTTTCAACCTATTAACCTAGCTTACCATATCTTTGAATTATAGTTAATTTAATTTTAATAAATCTTTAAAATCACTGAAGTAATTAATTAGTCTTTTTAATTACAACAACTGACGCGAGTATGGACGGCGAAACTCTTGAAGTTATTCTAAAAAAGCTTCAAGATTCTAACCAAGAATTTCTTAAGACCATGCTGGAGCAAAAGCCCGTCAAACAGACATTCGTGTCTTCTTTCAAGAGCTTCGATAAATCCAAAGAAACTTGGGCCACATATCTTCTACAACTGCAACAACATTTCATTGCAAACAACGTGATTGAAGACGACACAAAGCGTGTTTGTCTGCTTAGCTGGATGGGTGGTGAGTCACTGGAACTACTTCAAAAATTATATGGAGAAAAAATCGCGCAAGTACCATACAAAGAACTAGTTGAAAAACTAACTTATCATTTTGAAAAAAAAACCTCACATGCTTGCATCTAGATTCAAGTTCTATAGAAAATTCATGCAATATAACCAAACGTTTTCTGATTGGGTAGCACAGCTGCGAGGCACGGCCAAGGAATGCTCGTTCATCTGTGAAAAAAAAGATTGTTGGGAGTCATACATGGACTCTAAGATTAGAGATATGATCATACTGTATACCCCACATGATAAGGTTCAGTCAGCCGCCTTACAAAAAGAAAATCCAACACTGGAAGAGGTTCTTCAGATTGCACAACTCTACGAAGAAACCACGAAAACTTGCAGTAAGCTCAAAGGTGAGCACAAAAGCGGAGCAGAGGTAAATGTAGTACATCAATCAATATACCAACGATCAAGAGGTAAGCGGGTTAGTAACAATAGCGTTGGCGGTAAAACTGTCGCGAGAGGTAGTAATAAGTCGTGCCCTGGGTGTGACACAACTCACAAGCGATATCAGTGCTTCCACTATAAGAACAAAACGGTTTGCAGAAAATGCAATAGAGTTGGACACATTGCAGCAGTTTGTATGTCATCAAAAACTTCAGAGTTCATTCAACATCATCGATCATCCCAGTCGTACAATCAGAAACAAGACGTTCCAAAGTGGCAGAGCAAAAAACACGAAACTGTAAATTTGATCAAACCATTTGAAACCGTTAATACCGTAGATCTACTTAATTCAGTGTAAAAATTCGAGGTCAATAATAGCCGTGATGTCAAGCAAACCCATGATGCTTCAGATAGGCTCTTTGTTGATGTAAGCGTCAATGAGCAAATTCTTAAATTTCAATTAGATACAGGTGCGTCTTGTTCACTTATTGGCCTTGACGGATATCAGCACCTGAACAAACCGCCATGTACCCCCACATCGAAAATCTTAAGACCATATGGTGGTAGTATTTTACCATTGAAAGGCACAATAGAAGTTGATGTAGCCTTAGGTTCTAATAATCAGAACTTGAACTTGATGGTAGTCGATAGTCAAAGCGCATCCAATATTCTCGGTATGGATTGGTTCCGAAAATTGGAATTTGGCATACAGATGCCTGAGAATATCGGTGTATTCAATCAACACAACTCTTCAAACCCTCAATGTCTCAAAGTAGATCAGGAATCTCTTAAGCTCTTAAGCACTCGAAGCCGTTAGGAATCGATTTCAGTCCACATTTTCATCAGATCTCGGTCACTGTACCACTTATAAAGCAAATATTGTACTAAAACCTAATGCTCGTCCTAAGTTTTACTAGCCATACAATCTACTTTTTGCGCTCTATGACGACGTGCGTGCAGAAGTTAATTGCTTGGTGTCACAAAATGTCTTGAAGCCAGTGAATGCAAGTGAGTGGGCTGCGCCGATTGTCGTGGTCAAAAAACCAAACGGAAAAATAAGAATTTGTGCGGACTTTAAGGTGACTGTAAATCCTCAAATCGAAATTGACAGATATCCAATCCCAAGAATCGAGGAGCTGTTCTATAAGCTTAGCGGTGGAGAATTATTCACTAAAATCGATTTAAGTGACGCTTATCTTCAGATCGAACTCACTGAGTCTTCAAAAAAATTAATGGTTATAAACACACAAACGTGTAAAGGTTTGCTAAAACTGCGAGACAACGAAGATCTCCAAATAAAATCAACACGAGAGTTTTTGAATACAAGCACTAGAAGAGGCACTGTGATCTTTGAGCTTCAGTCGGCAGATCTTGCGGATCAAATTATGTCATCGACGAGTCAGCTAAGGGGATCTGGTATATCTATCCACCGCGAGCAATCTCTAATGTATAGGAAAAAGCGACAATCACTTTATACAATTAAAACGCAACTTCTACAGGCTAATCCATCTGCTAAAATTTTTATTAAAGGCGATAAGCTTCAAATCAACCAAAATACGTTTGTTTACAAAAACTCTCGTGGTTTAGTTGTCAAATCTGCTTACGAGATGACATCTATCAAACAACTATTCGGGGAAGGTGCTTTGGTTCATTTTGACTGCAGCGAGGGAACGTCATTGAGATCAGTATCCGATGTCTCTAACCCACAACCAACGTCAACGCCATCTATGAGCCTAATAAAACATAGGGTGCTACCGCCGTCTGCCAAAACCATAACATTATTAATATTTTAAATTTAAAAATCTTCTCTTACAACGTTACAGGTCTTAAAAGTAAGCTCATGTTACCTGAATTTTTTAATTATATACTTAAATTTGATATAATTATCTTATTAGAAACATTTATAGAGGAAAAAAATGAACATAATTATTATAAATATTTTAAGGGTTTTAAGTTAACTTTTATTCCTGCAATTAGAAACAATGTATTGGGTAGAGCCAGTGGTGGCACAATATATGGAATCAAACTATGCAGCGTAGGACATATTGTAGAATTTAAGCACATTGAAAACAGAGTTGTTATACAGATTTCTAGTAACTCAACTAAATATTTTATTATACCATTGTACCTGAACTGCAACAACTGGCAGAATGATTTTAATAATCTTTTAAATTTTTTAAATAACCACTCGCTACAAAACATTATGCTGATTGGTGACGTAAACGCTCGAATTGGTAGCTATCAAAATCCCATCTCACATTTCAATCACCAAACTGCTTTAGCCGATCTAAGACACTCTAAAGATGGTACTTTTAATAGAAATGGAAAAGTCCTGACGGAGTTTTTGGAAGATTTTGGATTCTTTATTCTTAATGGAGTTTCTAATGGCGACAAAAATGGCGAATACACTTTTGTAAGTTCCCAGGGACACTCAGTGATTGATCTCTGCACTGTGTCAGGTCAATGGCTAAGTTCTACTCTTGACTTTGAAGTTCTAGCAGCCAGCTTTTCCTCTCACTTTCCCATTCTTGCTGCCGCGTGCTTTATAAATGAAGCACAACAAAGGCCATCAAACAATTTTAATAAACTTAAATGGATTGAAAACAAAGCTCCTATTTACCAAACTCTATTAAATCGCCAACAACCTCTGCTACCACTTCAATCAATAGGTTCAGTCGACCAAATAGCATCAGGGATCACAGAAGCCGTCAGGATTGCAGCTCCTTTCGCAATATCTAATAAATATGGTTTAATAACTGCAAACAAATGGTTTGATAAGGAATGCCAGAGCTTACGAAAGAAATCGTTAATTTATTTGAATTTGTTCAGGTCAACGAATGCAATATTTTTCAAAAACTTATACCTTCAAAAAAATAAGGAATACAAAGCATTATGCTTAGCTAAAAAGTGTGATTATCTTAAAAGTGTTGCTCACAACTTAGTCCAATGCAAAAATTCAAAAGCTTTTTGGAAGAATGTAAGGGAACTTGGGGGATGCTATCGTAATAAATCCACTACTAACTTTCTAGAAGCCGATACATTAGCTTTACATTTTAAAAAACTGCTTTTAGCAAATAAAAATCTTCCAAATTTTAGCTACGCTTCACCTTTTAACAGCGTGCTTGAAATGGATGCCCCATTTTCTTTAAGTGAATTTGAAGCTTCACTGCTGAAAATGAAAAATAACAAAGCACCGGGGATAGACGGAATCCCTGTGGAATTTTACAAAAACGCTACATCGCAGTTCAAAAGCTATATTGTGAGCTTCTTTAACAAACTTTATTGCGAATCTTGTATACCTCCTAGCTTTAACACAGCAATCATTACTGCCATTTTTAAGAAAGGGGATGCTAGACTTGCTGAAAACTACAGAGGCATAACTATTTTAAATTCGCTTAGAAAGATCTTGACATCTATTTTATATGAAAGGTTAACTAAATGGATCGAGAACAATCAACCGTGGATCACATTTTTGCTCTTATCAGCATTGCCAAAAAATATTTGGACAAAAATCAGAAGCTTTACTGTTGCTTCGTAGACTTCAAAGCCGCCTTTGATACTATTAATAGACAAGCGTTGATCTACAAGCTGGGAGGCCTTGGGTTACCTCGGAAATTTTTGAAACTTTATTCCAACATGCTGGCATCATCAAGTGCAGCTGTATGCGATGGAGTTAACGTGTCTGAATGGTTCATTACCTCTGCAGGTGTCCCTCAAGGCTGCATTCTTAGTCCAATTTTGTTTGCGCTGTATATTGACGATGTCGTGGATGCTTTACCTGGAGGTGTATATTTTGCGGAAATTCTGGTGAAAGTCTTGCTTTATGCTGATGATCTGGTATTGCTAGCTGATAACCCCTTTACATTACAGCTACAAATTAACAGACTCCAAGAATATTGTGAGACGTGGAGCTTACAAATTAATCCAGGAAAAACAAAGGTCATGGTCTTTGAAGCTAGGCAACGTAGAAGGCTACCTGAAGAACGCTGGCACCTCAATAGGGAAAGAATCGAAGTTGTCAGGGAATTCAAGTACCTTGGAGTTTTGATAACTGACAATTTAAACTTCCGGAAACATGCTAAGGAGAAGAGTATCGACGCTAAGCTAGCTCTGAACATGATGTGGCACACTTTTTTCAAAAACCAGGATATTGATCTAGCTTAAAAATACCAAGTTTTTACTGCCACAGTGAACACGTGCATGTGCTACGGAGTTCAGGCTTTTGGATACGCAATCCTGGAAGATTTCGAGAAAATCCAACGACTATTTTTTAAAAGGTTGTTTAGGTTGCCGAACTCAACACCAACTTATGCCATTCATGTTGAGTCTGGTATAGCTCCTATCTATATTCAAAATCTTAAGGCACATTCAGACTACCTAACCAAAGTAATGCGACGAGAAAATGGCCTACACAGGTCAATTATGCAATGGCTTCTTCGAACGAACTCATCTCCTTTCAAGGAATGGAATGAGCTTGCTGTTGTTCACGAAACAAGTTTTCCTATAAGTGAGAATAATCTGGATGAATGGCAAAGTATATTCGCCAAACTCATTGCAAAAATAGATGAGAAAATTTACATACAGAACTTGAGCAGAGCATCAACATCAGTCAGCAGAAATATTTATAGAAATTTGAATCACCAACTGTCGACAGAATCCAAATACTTTCGAAAAGAACTCTCGGCAGAGGCAATAAGTACCATTTTTAGAGCAAGAGTTGAAATTTTAAACCTTAACTTTGTTCCTCATAGAAGTGATCGACCGCAGATATGTCATCTCTGTAATCGAAGAGATATTGAAGATAGTTATCATTTCATAGCAGTTTGCCCATTGTTACAGGAAATACGTCGTCTTCATTTCCAAGAGAGCTTTTTGTCTTTAAATCAGTGTTATGACGTGTTAAATGGTTCATTGGGATGGCAAAATTTGTTTAATTTTTGCAAGCATGCTCTTAATTACCGCAATAGCTTTTAAAATCATATCCAGTTAGTGCTTTTTAGCCCTTTTTTTGTTTCAAATCATTTTAAAATTGTGAATTTTATGTTTCAAATCATTTTAAAATTGTACATTTTATGTTTCAAATCATTAAAATTGATCAAAAACTGTTTAGCATCTATTGACAATGTGCATTACTTGTATATTGTATTATACTTATATTTTGAAAATTTTTAATAGTACATCCTATCTTTACTGTTTTCAAAGAATTTATATTTTTATTTAAACAAAAAATGTTCTTTAATCGCATTGTATTAATTTTCATGATTTACTATCAAACGTATGTGAAATGTCTATCAGGCAGACGGCACTTAAGCCATGTCTTAATTCTTAAGTCATAATCAATGTATTCACAAATGTAATGAAATAAAGAATTGTATCTATCTATCTATCTATCTATCTATCTATCTAAACACCCCTTTCGGGCTTTTTCAATATGAAAAGATGCCATTCGGAATCGCGAGCGCACCTGGCATTTTTTAGAGAATCATGGAAAGTATAGTAGCTGGTATACCTGGGTGTGCAGTATACCTCGATGAAGTAATAATCACTGGAAAAAACAATGAGGAACACCGAAATATTGTCGAAACACTTTTAGAAAGGCTCTCCGCACATAACCTTAGGTGCAGAAAAGAAAAGTGTCACCTTGCGAAAGAAAAATTAGAATACGTAGGACACGAAATCGATGCAAGAGGTTTCAGGCCAACTGAGAAAAGAATAGAAGCAATGAAATTAATGCCAAACCCCAAAAACCTAACAGAACTTGAATCTTTCATTGGAAAAATAAACTACTATAACACGTTCATTCCTAATTTTTCGTCAAAGGCCTCAGCCTTGAATCAACTAAGAAGATAAGACACGGACTTCGTGTGGGAGAGAGAACAAAATACAGCTTTTAATTCGTTGAAGGATGACATCATCAAAGGCGTCCAATTAGTTCGTTTTGACGAAAAACTACCCCTCATTCTGGCAACCGATGCATCAAAAACTGGGATAGGAGCTGCCCTCTCACACCGCTATCCAGACGGTACAGAAAAGCCAATTTCTTTTTCATCAAAAACCCTGAACGAGAGTCAGACAAAATACTCTCAAATAGAAAGAGAAGCTCTATCAATAATCTTCGGTGTCAAAAAATATCATCAGTACCTCTACGGCAGACACTTTGACCTCCTCACTGATCATTAAGCACTAATCACTCTTTTCCATCCATCAAAAAAATTACTTGTTATGACTCTTCATCGACTGCAACGTTGGGCAATCATTCTTCAGGCCTATACGTTCTCTATTCATTACCGTAACACAAAACATCATGCTAATGCTGATGTTTTATCTCGCTTGCCGATAGGAGATGACGTCAAGTTTGATCAAAAAGAGAAAGAAATGCTGACAGTGGATCAGATTTATGAGACAGTTATCACATAATTCCCGATCGGTGCAGACATAATCGCAGAATATACGAAAAAAGACAAAGTCCTCAGTTGCATTTCGCATTACGTCAAAAACGGGTGGCCACAGACGCTACCGAAAGCGCAGGTAAATTTAATTCCTTATTTTAATCGAAAATTTGCTCTTTCACTTCAGAGTGGAGTCTTGCTCCTGCACACAGACCACATTCGTGTTGTAATACCAATATTACTCGAAGATAAGGTTCTACAAATGCTTCACGAGGGTCATTGGAGCCAAACTCGCATGAAGCAACTAGCGCGCAGATATATTCGGTTTCCTAACATCGACCAAGCGATCAAAAAGTCTTCAGAAGCATGTCCGACCTATAGGTTAAGCGCAAGTCAGCCCACGCAGCAATACTCATCGTGGCCTGAAGCAGCTGAGCCCTGGGAAAGAATCCACATCGATTTTGCAGGTCCTTTCTTTTCTCGTATGTGGTTAATGGTTGTGGATTCCTTTTCCAGTTTTCCTTTCGTGTTCGAGCTATCGTCAACAACGTCAACATCCACGATCTATGCTCTGCAAAAAAATTTTGCAATCGAAGGACTGCCAAAGGCGATTGTCAGCGACAATGGCCCTCAGTTTGCATCGACAGAATTCAAGACATTCTGCAAACTAAATGCTATTGAACATATCAGAACAGCTCCCTTTCATCCGGCTTCAAACGGATTAGCTGAGCGCGCAGTTAGGACTTTCAAGGAGCCCTTCAAGAAAATTATGTGTGAGGAGAATGACCGGGAGAAAGCTTTATATAAATATTTGATCACATTTCGAGCAACACCAAATCAATCATCAAAAAAATCGCCATCAGAACTTTTGCACGGACGTCAACCGCGCACCATATTTTCGGCCATGTTCTCAAAAATACAACAATTCCAGCATCACTCCACCAAATTTGAAATTGGACAAAAAGTATACGCAAGATCTTATACAAGAGGAAATCGTTGGATTGCTGGACTGATAACCAGTCGGTCGTATCAATTACATAGTGCAAACTTCTAGAGGCAACATCAAACGACATCAAAATCAACTTCGAGCCCGACAGCATAAAGAAACCAGTGAGGAAGTGGACACTGAAGACATATACATCGATTTAGGTGCAGTGGCATCACCATTAGCACTACAAGTGATATGGTTGTTAACTATGTTAAAAAAAAAATATCTATGTCGGATTCATCTAGTATAAAATGTATAAAAATGCAGTTCTCGTACGAACGCCGCATTTCTTCTTTTAAAATCTTCGCTTCTGATCCTGTTGTAGATTTAATGTTGTCTCCAGATTTCTGGCCGAAGTTCACAATAGCCCATGAATTCAAAAATAATACCAGAAGGAATAACGTTGCTTCTATAAGCAGTTCTGATATTAATTCATCTAATGGCCATTCAAAAAACTAAATATTTACTATCAGAACGTTGGAGGAATGAAATCGAAATTTAAAACGTTTTATCTTAATTGCCTTAAAGGAACTTTTGATATTATCATACTTACTGAGACTTGGTTAAATTCATCAATACCTGACGCTGAGATCTGTCCTCCAGAATATAATATACATCGATTGGACAGAAATTCTTTAAATAGCGGTTTCATTCAAGGTGGTGGTGTTTTGATTGCTGTTAAGTGTTGTTTTAAGTCTGAGCTTATACTTTCGGACATGTTCACAAATCTTGAGCTTATTACAATAAAGTTAACAGATTGCTATACGTCATTCATCATTTCTTGTGTATATGTTCCATCTGGATCATCACCTTCTGTTTACGAGCTATATTCCTCTGCTATATCAGAAATAGTTAAATTCTCTGCTAATAACAATATTCTTGTTTTTGGGGACTTCAATCTTTCAAATCTTGACTGGCGAATTGAAGAAGAGCTTAAAACAACTTACAATGTTCTTGAGAGTGGCCCAATATTTCAAAGAAATTTTGTTGAAAAAGTGCACTTATCTGGGCTAAGCCAAGTTAATGGATTGCCAAACGAATTTTTACGTTATCTTGACCTTGTTTTTACGGACTTTCCTACTTCATGTGATGCTGTTTATACTGAAGACTGGCTTTTACCTAAGGTTCCTCATCATAATGCAATCCTTTGTAATATTCAACTCAGAACACAAAACAATATTCGTTCCTCATCACACCTGGACTTCAATTTTAATCAAATCAATTTAGAGAAGTTGGAACATTTTTTCTATAATTTTGACTGGACACATGTCTTAAATACAAACGATGTTAATATATGTGTTGAAAACTTATATGCTGTGCTAATTAACTGTCTTCATTATTGTGTACCTGCTGTGAAAAAAAGGACTGCGCCACCATCAGCAAGTTGGTTAAACAAGGATTTAAGACGTCTCCGCAATCTCAAAAACTCGTTTTATAAGAAATGGAAAAGAACTCATAGCATTAATAACTATAACTGGTATTTATATCATCGAAAGTTATTCAATTCTTGTTTAAGGGCAACGTATAAAGCCTACATTACTCGAATAAAGTTCAGTTTATCAAAAAACCCAAAAAACTTTTGGAAGTACGTTAACACAAAAAGAAAAAGCTTAACTAACCCGTCAACCGTGCAATATAAAAGTAAATCCTCGAGCTGTGATAAAGAAATTAGCAACATATTCGCTGAATTCTTTCAACAAACGTATACCTCCTGCAATTCTAATACTGTGATAACCTAAATCTCAAAACTCCAACCTGTGATATACCATTTTTAAGAATAACTGAAACGGAAGTTGTGCAATATATTGACGAATTAAAAAGTAACTGTTTGTCTGGTCCTGACTTGATACCGTCTATATTTGTAAAAGCAAGCAAATCCCACATATGTTCAGCAATCACTTATATATAACTGCTCCCTGTCAACTGGTGTTTTTCCCGAATTGTGGAAGTCTTCGTTTATCATACCTCTTCATAAGTGTGGAAAGAAAAACAACGCAGAGAACTATCTAGGCATTGCAAAACTTTCATGTTTACCAAAACTTTTTGAGAAAATTATCTGTAAACATATTCAATTTTACTGCCAAGGTTTGATTGTTCCGGAGCAGCATGGCTTTTGTTTACGTAAGTCCACCACCACTAATTTTTTGGAATTTGCAAACCTTGTCAACAACAACATGCAATCTTCAAACTGATGTCTTCTATGCTGACCTGAGTAAAGCTTTTGACAGGGTAAGTCACTCAGTACTTCTTACAAAGCTTACGAGATATGGATTTCCTGAATGGATTTTAACTTGGATTAAATCATATCTGAACAATCGTACTCAGTTTGTCACTTTTTATCATTGTATTTCTAATTTAATCCGTGTTTTATCTGGAGTTCCACAAGGAAGCCATATAGGACCACTTTTATTTAATCTTTTTATAAATGACATCTCTATGGACATAACATATTGCAAAATTCTCAAGTTTGCGGATGATTTCAAACTTTTTTACGGCTTTACGAATCCAAATGGCCACTTGTTTCTACAACACGATATTGACTGTGTTTTTCAATGGTGCACTGTAAACGTAATGGAACTCAACAAAAAAAAGTGCAAAGTAATGACATATTCTCGGAACAATGAACCATTTAGCTCAAGTTATTTTATTGATGAAACTGTAGTCGAGAGAGTTGAAGTCTTCAATGACTTAGGAGTCTTGTTCGACAAAAAACTGTCATTCAATCCCCATATTGATATTATTACTAGCAAGGCAAGAAGCCGCCTTGGTTTTATAATGAGGTTCTCGAAGGAATTTAATGATCCCTACATTACAAAAATTCTTTATTGTGCGCTTGTTCGTCCCATCTTGGAATATTGCAGCTGTATATGGTGTCCTAGCTATGATGTAGCAATAAATAAAATTGAAAGCGTTCAAAAACAATTCCTGTTATTTGCTCTCCGTCATCTTCCATGGGAACCAAACTAACATCTTCCCCCATACATTAACCGATTGAAACTTTTAGGACTATCAACGCTAAGGAAGAGAAGAGAGGTAAATAACGTTCTTTTCCTTTTCCAACTTCTCTCGGGATCCATCAATTCTAAACAAATTCTCAGTAAACTCAACATAAACATTCGCCCAAGGTTTACACGTAACCCGGACTTTTTCTACACGGCTTTTGCAAGGGTCAATTATGGATTAAATGAACCTCTAAACGTAATGTGCATTGACTTTAACCATTATTACCACGTAATTGATTTTAACTTATCAACAAATGTTATTAAAACAAAACTGTTAAATTGTTAAAAATTATTTACTTATGTATAATTGTATTTGAACTGTTAATATAAAGTTTAAAACAACTTAGACAATTTGTCTGCAGTTGAAATAAATAAATAAATAAATAAATAAATTACCAGATTGTGCTTCAAACCAAGACGCTGAAATACCTATAAGTTTGGACATCCAAGTAAGAAGATCTGAGGATAGTCACGAGACATCTGACAGCCAGATACCAGGAATTCAAACCGGAACAACAACGCAAAGAACAGGATCAATAACAGCACCAATACCCAGACGCACAGAAAGAATAAGAAAACAGCGTGTCCTCTTCCAACACGTAGGACAAATAAGGTCGGAGAGAGTGATGCAACAGCATCCTTAAATTTCCATTCCCATAAATATGTGACAGTTGGTTGGCAACACTGCTGGTATTTTCAGTTGTCACTTTTTTTAGCTCGTCATTCCGTTTTCAACCTATTAACCTAGCTTACCATATCTTTGAATTATAGTTAATTTAATTTTAATAAATCTTTACAATCACTGAAGTAATTAATTAGTCTTTTTAATTACAACACCCAGGATTTTCATTCTTATGAACTGTTTGCTCAAACAAGTCAATGAACATGTTGGTAACTTAAGCTCCATTTGTTTCTTCTATTCGTGTATTTGGTGTTTTCGTCTTGTTCGTGAATTCTTCTAATTTTCCTTGTAATTTCACCATCACTTCTTCGTATTTGTCTTCTTGTTCTTCGAAAATTTCTTCATTTATGTGAAGTCTTCGCTATATTCCAGTATCTCCGTTTGAGTAGCCATTATAAGCGCCCATGGGTTTCGTAGAATTTTAAGTTTGTCGACATAATAGGCTTCCGATGACATCTTTAATTCATGTATTTTCTCCAACGATCGTAAGAGTGCTTTTCTTTCTGCTTCATGTCTTCTTAAACGTCGTCTCAGCTCATCTTGTATGATATTATTTGTTTTTAATTCCATTTCGCATAATATTAAGTTCTCGTAGTTTCGTCTTCTGCTTCTTTGGTCTCCAGATCTTCTTTGTTTGCTGTTATTATCTTCGTATTGTCTTCTTCCACTGCATTCGTCTTCGTATTTTCGTGTTCCGCTGAATCCGTCTTCGCATTTTCTTCGTCCGTCTTATTCTTCGCTTTAGCTTCTTCTCCTGATTTCTGCTCGCTGAGAATTATTTACGATAGCCTTGATTGAAACTTCTTTTGAGCTATCGCCACCGTTGACTCCACTTGGTCTTAGTATTTTGCCACTATATTATAGGGATGGTCGTCTCCCAAGTCTGCATGAGCCTTTATTAAATTGACTTCTTGTTTGAACGCTTGCCAATATAATTCAAATTCGATGAGCCTCTGCTGCACAATTACTTCTGTTCTTCGTATTTTGGCCTCCTTTCTGAATTTTTCAAGCACCTTTTTCAACCGCTCGCATCTATCTTGCTGTCTGTCGACGCACTCTTCTCAAGATGTCATCTTTGTTACTTGATTTCTTTAGTTATCGTTTATTCGTTAATCTTGTTCTAAGCTTTTGTATCTCTACTCGCCGCCGTTTTCTCGAAGGACCAAGTGTTCAGTCACAAGTATAAAAACCTTACCGCTGGTGGGGGGATAATACTTGTACAAGCTATTTTTACTAAACTCTAATTTGCCACGGGTGGGGGCAGCACATGAAATAAAATGCTTGTTCAATGTTGAGTTCTTGTTAAAAACTTAGTATAATAAGTTCATTTGGTGTCTTTTTGTACAAAATAATTATTATTAAAATTGCCAACAGACAATAGTTAACAAATAAACACGAACCGCAGCGTAAGCGTTTCTGGTGTCATTGCAGCCGATGTCGTTGACTCCACTTTCTGGCTGGCATGCCGCTCGTGTGCTGGTCATGGTCAGCAACAAATATTAATTTATTGCCCATATTGTTCAATCTTGTACAGGATGTAAAAACTTTATAATGAGACCTTATTTTTAATTTGTTTTTCAGGCAAAAGCAATAGGAAAAGTTTTATTTGAACAGGTCTGCCGTCAGCTTAATCTACTTGAGGCTGACTATTTTGGCTTAGAATATCAAGAAAAAACTACTCGTTCAAAATATTGGCTGGATCTTCTTAAGCCACTCAATCGTCAAGTAGGATTACTGTTGGTTGAGCCGTTGCTTCGGTTTTGTATCAAATTCTACACACCTGATCCAGCACGGCTTGAAGAGGAATATACGAGGTAAAAATAAAATGTTTATGAAAATGTGTTACTATCTAATACAATGTTTGTAGATATTTATTTTGTCTTCAAATAAAACGCGACTTAGCAACGGGAAGCTTACAGTGCAACAATAAAACAGCTGCTCTAATGGCAAGCTACATTGTTCAGGCATCATGCGGTGACTTTGTACCTGATGATTACCCAGACCATACATATCTATCATCGTATAAGTTTGTGCCGCAACAAGATATTTCAATGCAAAAAAAAATCATGGAGAATCACAAGAAGCACACGTAAGGAAATTATGCAATGAAGAATTTATCTGAGATCTGAGTGACATGTTTTCTTTTTAAGTGGACAGTCACCAGCCGAAGCTGATTTGAATTTGCTGGAAACAGCAAGACATTGCGAGCTGTACGGCATACAAATGCACGTAGCAAAGGATATAGCAGAGGAGCCTTTAAACTTGTCCGTTGCTCACATGGGTGTTGTAGTTTTCCAGGGGACCACACGCATCAATATATTCTCTTGGGCGAAAATTAGGAAAATTTCATTTAAACGCAAACGATTTCTCATCAAATTACACCCAGAAGGATTCGTAAGTGTTCATTTTTTTTAAATCAAAAATCACATTATTTATTTATTTATTTGTAGCTAAATTTTTAAGTATCTTTTTTTCGTTTGACAGTGTTTCATTTGCAAGTGGCTTAGAACATTTTCATTCTTTACATCTTAAATTTAAGCTTAGATAATAAAGTTTAATGTTATTTAAAATTAACTTAAGGCTCAAGGGAATATGCTACAGAGAAAAACCCTTATTTGAAATTTAAAAACTAGTATTGCTTAGTCCCTTTTTTAACAAATTGTAGAAGTTAATTATTTTGAATTGTAAGGTTGCTGATAAGCAACAAATTTCTCTTGTTGTCTGTTAATAAGTTCCTTAATTGTGCATGCATTAGCCTTATCATGGAGTCTATTGGTTGAGTAGTCGTCGCCTGCGAATTGTTTTGTTCCATACGCCATTGGCACTTTTTCGAGAAAAACGCATTTAAAAGTTTGCGTACTTAGTGCTCCAAAACTGTGTGATAGAATTTTTTTTAATATTTTAACTTAAGGCTAGTGATATAAAGAGTCTAACAACCAATTTTTAAAGTGTTTTGCCAAACCGATAAAAAGCTACGTTACTTAACGTAAAGGTCTGCATTTTTGATCTGTGTCCCACCTCCTACATTTTGAAACTGATTTTTTTCGTTTCCATACAGGTGGAACACAAAAAAATCCATAATAACGAATCTAATCAACTGAAATGGAGGTGGAACAAACCAATACTAAAATTTTGTTTGCGATCAGTGTCCCACATACATAGCTTTTCTTTGACAAAAGTGAACGTGGAACAAAACAATTCTGACACAAAATTTGAGAAAAACTATATGAAAAATTTGTCCCAAACGCCAAATAATGGTTTATGGCACAAGACAATTCTACAAACTGTTGATTTTGGTGGACATGGGACCAATTCCATGTTCGATATCTCGGGATTGGAAAGACATAGAGCAAATCGAATCACAGATTTAAAAAGAGCATATAAAATTACCATAGAATCCGCTTCATGCCTCATGTTTAATATTTTTTTTAGCATACTTGAAGTTTTTGAATGTGCGAGAGAGATATGTGAGATTTGAAAGTTAGTTTACTGTCTATAAAGATACCGAGGAACTTGCAGTTATTTGACCATTCGATATCAGTACCACAGATTTTGAGTTTTGTGTCCGGTAAGTAACAAGATTTTCTTCGACGTGTGAACCATGTCGCAAGTGTCTTCGTTCCGTTGATTTTAATTTTCCATTTGTGAAAAAAGTTTTCAATAAGAATATTCGCTTCTTGCAATACAGTGAAGACATTTTGAAATAAAACACCGGAAGCTAACAAAGCAGTATCGTCAGCAAACATTGCTATGCTAACATTTGGGGTGGTATCCCGAAGATCAGACAAATAAATATTGAATAATAATGGGCCCAAAACTGATTCTTGCGGAACGCCTGCTGGTACTTCATATAATGAGGATTTTGTGTTTCCCAAGTGGACTGCGAATTTTCTGTCTTCGAGAAAACTTTTAATAAGTTTTATTATTTGTAGAGGAAAATTGAGTTTGGCAAGTTTGAAAATGAGAGCATCGTGCCAGACTGTCAAAAGCTTTTTCGATGTCCAAAAGGACCATTCCTGTAGATTTTTTGTCCCGAAGGTTTAGTTTAAATGAATTTTTAATTCTAACTTCTTGGTGTATAGGTACGGTGACCATCCGTCCTCTTTTTTAGAGGACAGTCCTTTTTTTTGGTATCGTGTCCTTTTTTTTGTTTTTCTTAAAGAGGACAGTAATTTGTCCTCTTTTTACTCAATTGTCCTCTTAATGTCCTCTTTTTTCTTTGAAAACTTTTTCCTACACAGTATAGTACTTTCTTCAGAACTAAATTACTTAAACACAAAATGAAGACAGCACTGGTTTGAACAATTCAGATCTGTCATCTGGTTTTTGCTATTGTGAATGAATCGCAAACTGTCACCCAAATCCAATTGTCAAGTTTTCATTACATTCTTTTGGCTTTTTATATATGTATATACTAATAGCGAGTTTCATTCACGAAAAGAATTGCTCTTTCTGTCAAAATATTCGATCTTTTTCACTTTTAAGAGTTTCATTCATTCAAAAAGTGCAATTCTAGATCGATTCTCAACACGAAAAAATGCATCTCTGATGAGTTGGGAGAATCGATCTGAATACTTTTCTGTCAAAATGAGAAATAATTTGACAAGACAAAAGCAAATGACAAAAAGTCAAATTGCCAAAACAAGTTTCATTGAAAAGTGCAATTCTCGATTTTGAGAACAAATTATCCAAATTTGAATGAAACTCGCTATAAGACTCGTAGAGTTTTCGATGTCGCTTCCAGCTTCAAATGCCCCTACGGAAAGAGTCTTTTCAATTTCTAATAACATTTGGACACCTGAAAAATCGCAATTAAAAGTTGATACACTAGAGGCAATGCTGATAACAAAGTGCAATTATGACTATAATTGTGGACTTTTCTAAGAAGTCGGGATGACGTCTTAAAAAAAATTCACTGTGAAGAAAAATACAAAAACTAGGTAAAAGTTCCTTTGAGTTGAACTCTAAAATAAAATATACTTTATTTTTGGATTTTGTTTGTCTGTTATAAGAATTTTTGTTTTTCAAACTGAACTGAATTGTAATTTGAAGTATATGTACAAATATTTTGAATAAATATGGTTTGTTCCTAAACTTGTTTAAGTAAATTAAAGGTTGTCCTCTTTTTTGCATCTGAAAAAATGGTCACCGTATGTATAGGGGAATGATTAGTTCTAAAACCAAACTGATAATCTGGATAGACATTTAAATCATCGACAAGGCATTGAATTTTTCGTTAAAATTTTTTTTCAAAAATTTTGCTCAGAGAATTTAGTAGGCTTATGGGTCTATAACTTAGTGGATTTTCACGTGGTTTTCCTGTCGGTAAGAAATTTTATACCCTTGTCTGGAAGTCTTTTCAGGAGAGTATTGTTGATGTTGTCAATACCTGGAGATTTTTTGGAGATCGATGCTTTTATGATGTAACGTAAAAATTTAATCATTCTGTCATTCTGTAACGATGATTAAAAAAAATGTATGTGATAAATAAAAAAAAAAAAAAAATAACTAAACCAAAGCAAAGCAAATGACAATTGTATATATTTATGGCGCTATTCTGCAACGAATATAATGTAATGATAACTAAAACATCATCCACATATATACGCACCCATATATATATATACGTCCATCAACATAACAAACGCACAAAAAGGCCTGGGAGACATAACGCTTTTGCCCCCTCAAGCGCTTTGTGAGAAACTGACATGACTGAACTTGACTTTACTATAATTGCTCTCTTCTACTTTTCTATACCACTCATAATCTACTAACACAGAAAATTTTTAGCAACTAGGAAATTTTATCACTACATCCTCCTTCTTCTGTCTCCTGAATCTTTCTAACCCATGGCCAATCTGAGATTCGAGATTTGAAAGAAGTGTTGCACGTCGATCCCTGCGGCTGTTCGCAGCGTCAGGCTCGGTTCTACTCAGGAGCACTTCGGGTCGGGGTCTTTGCAACGGTGTTACAAGTTTTTTTCCTTGCTGCGAACATCGAACTAAAGGTGTTACGCGTTCGTACTGATTCAAATATTAAAGTGGGGGGCCCGATATACCAATAAAGATTCGGATTTGAGATTCTTCTAGAGACTACGGTCTGAAAGAGGAATTCCCTTCGAGAAGAGATCCTCCGGATACGTAGAAATAGTAAAAGACGAATTTCTTTTATTCTTTATAGTATCTTCATTCGAGATTCTCAAATGAAATACTTCGCTTCAAAATAAATGAGAGGCATAGATGGGAGTGCTCTCGTAGGGTCTATACACCAAAAAAGATTACAATGGTATGTAAAGATGACTACTAATCGTCCTAAAAATCTGCGTAGACCTTTACCTACCATTGACCTGGGAAAGGATGAGATGTGTTTTCCTTCCCGTGCGTTTTTACCCGCCCTTAAGATCGGCGTATTGTCTCACCGTCTTACCTATGGATTCGCTTAGGCACATTAAATATTGTGCGAATCCCCAAAATTGGAAAACCGAAAGTACAACTGACTTCCGGTATTCACATTACTCTCTTCAATATGAGAATAGAACTTGTTCTTCTATTCACTCATCAATCAAAACAAATCGTCGACGACTATGACTCTACGAATAGGCTCTCAGCCCTCTCTCTCACCTTCGAACTAGTTTCTCAAATAAAGGTACCCATGGTACACAAATTCACAAACTCAAAAGTCCTCTCATGACTCTTCCTGAAAAGGAACAACTTCCCCATTACTAAGAATGTCTCATCAAACGTAGAAAAATAATTAATCAAAAGTGTTTGTTTTCAAATCATTTACAAACCGTAAAAACCATTTATTATCTAAATGAACTTAATCTTAATAATGTTTTCATAAAAATCTGTCAATACCTTAACCATATATAATATTCTTACTGTAAATCTTGAAATTTACATATGTCTACAAATTCAAATTAAAGTAAAGTTAATCTCTTAATAATAAGCAAAATAAAATTCTTCATGAAAAATATTGATTTCTGATTGGAGAAAATATCTTGCGTTCAAAAAAAAAAATCAAAATCAAATTCTTTTAAGTGACCTTTAGAATTTCATATCACTAATATGCAATTTTTTTTCAATTGTATTCAAAAACAAACGAAAAACTTTATCTTCTTAAATACATCCGCAAATAACGACTGGTATCAGGCGTCATACGAACTATGTGTTTTACTTTAAGCCGAGTGAATGTGTGCTCAACAAAAAAAAATTATTATTGTCTTCTTCCGAGACCCACAGAAAAGATTCCGTAAGTATTTCTTTACTCTTTAAAAAAAAATTTCTCATTCTTTTTTTCTTCAAAACCGATATTATGTATTCACACTCTCAAATATATTAAAGACACTAATCAATATAATTATCAACAGAACTTACCCCAGTATAGCCGGAAAATGTGCACAGTTTCAGGATCTGGTTTTTCGTTGTACATGTATGTATGTCGATCTATAATTTTGCAAACTATGACGATTATCTTTATATACATTTGGTTAGGTGAATTTCGTACGTAAAAACAAACTTTTCTTTAGAAAACTTTATAGAGTTTGAATCAAAACTTTGGCCTCTGTGGACCTGACCTGACAAAACTGAAAAATTACACTTTTCACATTCACTTTTCTTTTTTTGATTTCAGATATTCACTTTTCGTTGTTGGTATCTCCTTTATGAGATGCTGGAGGAGGATAAGTTAATTACGCTTTAAATTGTGAACCTGATTCTCCAATCTATAAAATGAAAATCTGTCAATAAAGAGAAATGACTTAAAAGAATAAAATAATCTAAATATTCCTTAAATAAACAAAACTACTTTGTATGGACATAGCTACTATATTCTTTAAACGAACTATTCTTTACACATATAATCTTACAGACACTTTTTATAATTTTATTTTCTTCTTTTTCAGCTACATGGTGGTTCTTCGGTATTTACCCCTGGTTGGTTATGAGGATTTGTCTCTTATTCCACAAGCTACAGACAACAAGGGTTGCTTGACGGTCAATGAACAGACTTCAGATGCGTACACAAGAAGAAAAAAGATCTTTTGGGTTCTTCTGGGTGTGCGATGAACATGAACGAAGAGGGTGTTTATTGAACGTGGTGGTAGCAACGTGTTGATCTGTTGCATGTGTTTCTTGAATCTTGAATGTTGCGGGGTGGTTGAGGTGTCGGCATGCACTCGCATGTGAGTAGTTCTTAGGGCTGGATCAACGGCTTCATCTGCTGACGCAAACGACTGGCCGTGTCCTCCACTGTCGTCGTGCTTTGATGAAAACCTATGCTACGAAATTTTTGCTTCAGATTTTAGATTCGGTAGGTAGTTATATTTGTGGTTTGATGGATTGGCTACGGACGCAGTGGATGGGCACCGCCAGTCGTTTAGACATGAATTTAGTCTCGCTGATTCTGCCTGATAAGAAAAAGAATCGAATAGAGACCAATACGAATAAACGTGGTTGCAAAAAAAAACTTTTGCTAAACTGGGTTGGGATGGATGGTTATTATATTACCTGCTAATGTTCCAGGATGCCTCCACGCTAAGAATTCTTTGTTGGCTGTCTTCAAACAGTAAGAACTTTAGTTGTTTCAGAATATAGTTCTTTCTTCTTGAAAGTTTGAGTGGTAAAAGAAAGTTTGGTGAAACTTTCCCACCGAGCAAAACTTATCGTGGTTTTTAGGGCGACAGAAAAAAAATATGGCTTCCTTTTAATTTTCGATTTGTCTGCCTACGTGGCATGTTCGAAAATGTGAATTCTTGCAGTTTGTATTGTTTCGAATTCGAAACTATAGATGGTGTGGCTTAAGTGGAGTGCGCACTGGCTCGTTTATGGACGATCAAAAAGGGAATATTATACGAATGTCAGAAATCAAATAAATAATTTGACTTGTTTCCTTTCTGAATATTTTTATTCAGATGTTTTGACGTATGACAGCTGTCATAAAATGAATGTCTCAATTTTTTTTTCTTACAAATCTTGTGATTTGCATCAAGTTCCCAACTTGGTGTCAAAGTACAAGAAGAGAAAAAAGGAGAATTCAGTATGGACATTAGAAATGAGTGGTGAAGCATGATTAAGAGTATGCTGACAACAACTGGATGGATTTTAAAATGAGTCTCATGCACAGCTGCAGCCGGGCATAACACTAACATTTATACTTGGAACGTTCTAACTTATCTTTTTAGATCTTTTGTATGAGATGTGGTTTTCAATCCTTTGGAGTCTATGACTTCATAAAGGTTATCACCTAATATCTTACAAACGGTCACTTTCGTGAATTTAGGGGCTAGTTTTGCGTTGAAATGCTTGGTTGCATCACTAAGAACAATGTTTCTTTTATATATTACATCGCCTACTGAAAAATTCACTTTTCTACTACGTAAATTAGAAATCTTTTCATAGTTAGCGTGAGTATGTTCAAGGGTTGTTTTTAGGTAAGCATGTAATATGTTCATTTGAGCTATCTTAGGTAACCATTTTAGCTCGCAATTATTTAGGCTTCCTAACTTACGAAGTAATTTGTAATATTGGCCATGTTCCACCATACGTTGCCCAAAAAGTGCTTCGTATGGAGATATTGTAAGTGCTGAGTGTACGGTAGTTCTGAGAGCGCTACTGATGGATGACAGATGAATGTCCCAATTCGATTGTTCTGGGTTTACGTATGAACGAATCGCTGCTAGGATCGACCTATTGACGCGTTCACTAGCATTTGGCTGAGGTGAATAGATTGCCGTTCGATAATGTTTTGTGCCATAAGCTTCAAGTAGCTTGGTAAATTCTTTACCTACGAACTGCGTTCCATTGTCAGACATTATACTCTCTGGAACTCCGAACACTAAGAATACTTCTTCTTGTAAAAATTTCACTGCATTCACAGCATTCGCTTTCTTCAAAGGTTTTATAATTACAAACTTGGTAAGTTGGTATACTACAATTATTATATAAGAGTTGCCGTTCTTTGAACGTGGATACGGACCTAAGAAATCTATATATAGATGCTGGAACGGTCTTTCTACTACAAAACTTCGTTCCATTTCCGCCCGTAAAGTAATATTGGCTGCTTTGGTTGTTTTGCAAATCTCGCAATGATCAATGAGTGCTTTAACTTGACAAAACATATTGGGCCAATAAAATTGTTGTCGCAATCGATAAAAAGTTTTTGTTAAACCTCCGTGTGACGCTCTAGGTGGGTTGTGTGCAAGGGCAATCAACTCATTCGTCATCAACGATGGTATCCAGAGTTTCCAGACTAAGTCGTCTAGTAGAGGATCTCCTACTAAATGCTTAGTCTTTTTATAAATGAAACCATCTGAAATTTGCAACTCTGGTAACCTGTCTTGGTTTTCCTTAACGTGTTTGATGAGTTGCTGATACTCTTCCGATTGGAATTGTGGATCTTCTAGATCAACATGAAGTACTTCGGCAGGATCGATTTGAGATAAGCTGGACAAGGTTCGAGAAACGTTTAGGGCATCATTTTCGTATACCCTAGACAAAGCATCAGGTACGACGTTTAATGTCCCCTTACGGTGCTCAATTTCAAAATCAAATCCCTGGAGCTTCATACTCCATCTCGCTAATCTACCTGTCGGATCTTTCAGGCTCATCAACCACTTTAAGCTTGAGTGATCGGTGATGACCCTGAATTTATACCCTTCCACGTATGCTCTGAACTTTCGAATACCCTGGAAGGCGGCGAGGCATTCGCGTTCGGTAACGGAATAGTTCCTCTGCGCAGCGTTGAGTTTTTGAGAATAGTAATAAATCGGGCGTTCAGCTCCGTTCTCATCTCGCTGGCAGAGAACACATCCGATACCGGACGCGGATGCATCGCATAAAATAACAAACTCTTTGGAGAAGTCTGGGTTAGTTAAAACTGGTGCTGAGGTCAAAGCGTTTTTGATGTCTTGGAAAGCCTTTTGGGTCTCTTCGTTAAATTCAAACGTTCTACCTTTCTTTAGGGTATCGGTCAGGGGGGATGCTAAAGAAGAAAAATCTTTGACGAAACGTCTGTACCACCCTGCCATGCCTAAAAATCGTCGGACTTGACGTTGGGTCGAGAGTACAGGAAAGTCAGTAATTGCAGATATCTTTTTCGGGTCTGCTTTTAGACAACCTTGCCCTACCTCATATCCTAAATATTGTAGTTCATTGAAGCAAAATTTAGATTTCTCTACGTTTATAGTTAGACCTGCCTCATTCAATCTTTTACTAATTGTTTCTAGAATCTCCATATGTTCTTTAAAGGTTTTTGAGATGACCAGAAGGTCGTCTAGATATACAAAAACTTGCTCTCTTAAATTGGAAGGAATTACTTTACTCCTAAGATAGGAAAGGCTTTGTGCAGCATTGCACAATCCAAATGACATAACTTTAAATTGATACAAGGGACGTCCGGGTACAGTAAATGCTGTTTTCTCCCTGGATTTCGTCTCTAATAGTATTTACCAATAAGCATCTTTCAAGTCTACAATTGAAATGAAGTGCGTCTCTGATAGACGTGACAGTAATCCTTCAATGTGCGCAATTGGGCCGGCATTTTTCTTCGTTACGGAGTTCACCTTTCGAAAGTCCAAACATAAGCGGTTTTTCCCCGGTTTGCGTACAAGCACAACCGTTGAACTCCACGCGCTTGAACTTTCTTCGATGACTCCTAACTCGATCATCCGGTCCAATTCCGCGTACATTAGTACTTGAATTGCTGGGGAGACGGGGTAATGTCTCTGCTTTATGGGCATCGCGTCTCCTGTATCTATTTTATGTTCTAATAAACTAGTTCTTCCTAATCCTTTTTCCGTAAAGGGAGGAAAGCTTTTTACGACTTCTTTTAACTTTCTCGCTTCGACTGCGTTCAATTTACACTGGTTCTGGTATATTTCGTTTTCGTGTGGTGATGGACTTATAGACATTCCTGATATTATGTCAGGGGCTAATTGAAATTCTCGCCAAAAATCTACGCCGAGATAAAGGCGTTGCTTTAGAGTAGGCACTATAAAAAAATTCATACTCTTCACTACATCTTTGTATGTAACATCTGTGGTTACTATTCCTATTATGTTTTGTTTCTGTCCATCTGCAGTTGATAAGGATGAAGACACTTTCTTCATGACAACATTTGTGTCTGCTAAGTACTTTGTTAAATCTGTTCCGATACAGCTTATGCTAGCGCCTGAGTCTAACAGACCTAGCCACTTTTCATTGAAGATATCGACTGAAACATAAGGACGTGGGTCAGATGACTCGTTCCTTATTGTAGCTGATGCTATGTTTCGTTTCCTGGCTTCGTAATATTCTTTTAATCGTTGGTGAAATGTTTTACGAGGTAAAAATGGGATATTGTTTGAGATTTTATGTGGTTCTATTTTGGTTTCTAAGGGTTTCTTATCTGACTTTAAAATTGTAATGGGCTTTTCCATTGTTCGAATAAGGTTCTCTTCAGTTTTAGGTAAATCTAATAATGAAGGTATCTCTGTTGACTTTGATTCTTTGATTATTCCGGGTTTTGAATCAACGAACGAATCCCCCCGGAGGTAAGATTGTTCCGTTTGGCGTTTTCCGCACATCTTACACAATCGCGATAAACAACATTGGTCAATCCACACTTAAAACAGAAAATGTTGTCTTGAGTATCTCTACATTCTCTAAAATTGTGACCTGGTTTATGGCAATTCCAACACTTGCGTTTATTTTCTTCATGTTGCATGGCCTCTACTCTACCTGGAATAGCTAAAGCTGTGGACGTTGAATCAAGTTCGAGCTCGTTTACCATTCGTCTTGCTTGATTGTTTTGGGAAAAAGGCACATGTTTCACTTTATTGGCTTCTGATTTATTTAAAGCTCTTTCTATCTTCTTACAAACGTAGGTTAATTCTGACAAACTGTTCGGCCTAAAGGTGATCAACAATTCACTCATCCGCCGGTGTACATTCAATTTAATTAGTTCGATAATTTCTAAGTTGGTTTTGGGTATACACATTCGAGAGTTCATTTGGAGTAAGGCGTCGTAAAATTCCATGAAGGATTCATTATACTGCTGCTTGCGATCAAGCATTTTACGTCCTAACTCTAAATCAGATTCCATTGTGCAGAAATGTTCTACAAGAGCAGTTTGTAAAACTCTCCATGGTGCTTCTGGGTTGCTTTTAACAAATACCCAGTACCAGGATTCGGCTTGTCCGTTAAGGAAATGGTGAAAATTCGCCACTACCTCATCCCATGGTACGTTATAACTTCTACGGACTCGTTCGAGTCGAAAAATAAAATCGTCGACTGTCATGTTTTTACCGTCAAATCGTATTCCCCATTTGTGGTACTGCGGGAATCTTCCATTTGAACCGGAGCTAGGTGTAGCTATGGCTCTCGCTGAAGTTGCCGCTGGTGAATCGTTAAGATTAAGAAGACCTAAACCATCTAGAAAAGCATTAGCGTTATTCACTGGTGCTATTTCTGCTGGTTGGTTTCTAACGTTATTTAAATTATTTTGCTCCTGTGAGCTTGGATTAATATGCCTTCGTCTGGAAGGACTTGGCACGCGTTGTGGTGCAACTGGATTACTCTGCAGAGGTGCAGGAGTAGAACTTCGATTTTGCATAATTGGGTTTCCATTACCTTGACCTAATTCTTGTTGTTCTTGAAATTGAAAGACTGGTAACGGATCTCTTGGATTAAATTGAGCTTAGGCTTGGTTAATCTGAACCAATAACTCATTTTGATTTCGACGTAACTCGTCTCTATAAAAGCGTTGGTCTTCCGTTATTTGTAAACCAATAGAAGCGGAGACTACTTCTTGTATGTAAGCTGATAGCTGGTGACCTTCTCTTCTAGATTGGTTACTACCTGAACTAGAATGAGCTAAAGACACACCTTGTGGTATATTATTGTCGTTATCTCCTACATTTGGTAGAAGATTTGGAACTAAGGGTTGTTGTTGCTGTTGCTGTTGCAATGGAGGTTGTTGTTGTAATTGTTGTTGTAATTGCTGTTGCAATTGTGAGGGACCTGAAGTATTAGATACGTTTCTCGAACCCATGTTAACTTGATTAGGATGTATAGCCGGTGCTCTACGTCCTCCTCCTGATCTACCAGGGGTTAACACACGCCCTCTACCTTGTCCGGCTCCACTATGATTGATTATGATTCGGAATTCAGTATGAATCAAAAGTATCAATAACGTATGGAACTGACAAAAAAAATCACTTAACTTAAATATTATTATACTTAATGTTTCTTAAAATACTTAAACTAATATAGACTTATCTAAAAAAAACTGTTGAAGAACTGAAACCCTTCAGCTTCGTTCTACAAAAAAAATATAATCGATAACTAACTTATGGATCCTTAAACTTCAATACTGTATGTAAATATAATATGCTTTGTTTTATTATGTTACTTGAATTAAATAAAAAAAGAATATACTTATGTATTTTATCTTACTTGAAAATAAACTTTTTAGAAAACCTCTTAAATCTTATACAAAAAACACTTGGAATTTTACCACGACACAACGTCTTCGTGGATTTCTCAAAAATCAACTTGAAACTAGGAGACCGTTCACGACACAACGTCTTTGCGAACTTCTCCAAAAAAAAATTATTATTTTTCAATAACTGGACCAGAAAGTCTTCATAACACAAACGTCTTTATGAATCTTTCCAAAAATAACTATAATTGCAATAAATCGATACAAAACTTAAAATCTTCATTTGTAATAACTTCGCAAATCTAAAAGATAATACTTAACTTTTTCAAAAAAAAATAAACTGAATAATACATTCGGTTCGAGAGAGTCTGGTTGCAAACTATCTCGTAGTCATGGTCAAAAAAAAAAATTAAACGATAAATACTAATTACGTATTTTGAAACTTTTACTTCACGTAAAAAAAAAACTTCTCTTAGTGACTTCCAAAAATAATCCTTTCTCTCTACAACAGACATAAATCGAGTAAAATCTTCAATTCACCGGATAAAGTTTCTGAGAATGATCCCTGAATCACGCTATACTACTTCTATAATAATGAAATTTAACTTCTAGACTAGGTGTTAATTGTCTTTCATTGGAATGGAATTGTTAGCAAGAATTAATAGCTTCTGTAACAGACGTGCGTAGAGACTTATCGTCATCCACCACCGGTCAAAAGACTATGCCTCCTACATCAAATTCCTTTTAATGTTTCGACGTTCAGTCTTTCGCAACGGACAACTGGTACGTAACGACTCCCAGTTCGGACAAAAGAACTGAATTTCGGCAAAAAAAAAACTTGAGTTGCGAGAAAGAAAATATAAATCAAACTTTAGCAAACAGACAAAGGTGAGGAACTATTCACCAACCTTCCGGCCTAAAGAAGCAAAATATCCTTCCTTCTACAACTTCTAACTTCCAAAAAAATAATTTCCAAAAAAAAATTTTTTTTTCTTTTTGAAAACTGGAAAAGACTTTCATTAAAAAAAATCTACTAGAATATCTCACGAATCGTCAGATTCGGGCCCCACGTTGGGCGCCATTCTGTAACGTAAGAATTTAATCATTCTGTCATTCTGTAACGATGATTAAAAAAAAATGTATGTGATAAATCAAAATAACTAAACCAAAGCAAAGCAAATGACAATTGTATATAATGATAACTAAAACATCATCCACATATATACGCATCCATATATATATATACGTCCATCAACATAACAAACGCACAAAAAGGCCTGGGAGACATAACGCTTATGCCCCCTCAAGCGCTTTGTGAGAAACTGACATGACTGAACTTGACTTTACTATAATTGCTCTCTTCTACTTTTCTATACCACTCATAATCTACTAACACAGAAAATTTTTAGTAACTAGGAAATTTTATCACTACATCCTCCTTCTTCTATCTCCTGAATCTTTCTAACCCATGGCCAATCTGAGATTCGAGATTTGAAAGAAGTGTTGCACGTCGATCCCTGCGGCTGTTCGCAGCGTCAGGCTCGGTTCTACTCAGGAGCACTTCGGGTCGGGGTCTTTGCAGTGAGACGGCAACGGTGTTACAAATTTTTTTCCTTGTGGCGAACATCGAACTAAAGGTGTTACGCGTTCGTACTGATTCAAATATTAAAGTGGGGGGCCCGATATACCAATAACGATTCGGATTTGAGATTCTTCTAGAGACTACGGTCTGAAAGAGGAATTCCCTTCGAGAAGAGATCCTCCGGATACGTAGAAATAGTAAGAGACGAATTTCTTTTATTCTTTATAGTATCTTCATTCGAGATTCTCAAATGAAATACTTCGCTTCAAAATAAATGAGAGGCATAGATGGGAGTGCTCTCGTAGGGTCTATACACCAAAAAAGATTACAATGGTATGTAAAGATGACTACTAATCGTCCTAAAAATCTGCGTAGACCTTTACCTACCATTGACCTGGGAAAGGATGAGATGTGTTTTCCTTCCCGTGCGTTTTTACCCGCCCTTAAGATCGGCGTATCGTCTCACCGTCTTACCTATGGATTCGCTTAGGCACATTAAATATTGTGCGAATCCCCAAAATTGAAAAACCGAAAGTACAACTGACTTCCGGTATTCACATTACTCTCTTCAATATGAGAATAGAACTTGTTCTTCTATTCACTCATCAATCAAAACAAATCGTCGACGACTATGACTCTACGAATAGGCTCTCAGCCCTCTCTCTCACCTTCGAACTAGTTTCTCAAATAAAGGTACCCATGGTACACAAATTCACAAACTCAAAAGTCCTCTCATGACTCTTCCTGAAAAGGAACAACTTCCCCATTACTAAGAATGTCTCATCAAACGTAGAAAAATAATTAATCAAAAGTGTTTGTTTTCAAATCATTTACAAACCGTAAAAACTATTTATTATCTAAATGAACTTAATCTTAATAATGTTTTCATAAAAATCTGTCAATACCTTAACCATATATAATATTCTTACTGTAAATCTTGAAATTTACATATGTCTACAAATTCAAATTAAAGTAAAGTTAATCTCTTAATAATAAGCAAAATAAAATTCTTCATGAAAAATATTCATTTCTGATTGGAGAAAATATCTTGCGTTCAAAAAAAAAAATCAAAATCAAATTCTTTTAAGTGACCTTTAGAATTTCATATCACTAATATGCAATTTTTTTTCAATTGTATTCAAAAACAAACGAAAAACTTTATCTTCTTAAATACATCCGCAAATAACGACTGGTATCAGGCGTCATACGAACTATGTGTTTTACTTAAAGCCGAGTGAATGTGTGCTCAACAAAAAAAAATTATTATTGTCTTCTTTCGAGACCCACAGAAAAGATTCCGTAAGTATTTCTTTACTCTTTAAAAAAAAATTTCTCATTCTTTTTTTCTTCAAAACCGATATTATGTATTCACACTCTCAAATATATTAAAGACAATAATCAATATAATTATCAACAGAACTTACCCCAGTATAGCCGGAAAATGTGCACAGTTTCAGGATCTGGTTTTTCGTTGTACATGTATGTATGTCGATCTATAATTTTGCAAACTATGACGATTATCTTTATATACATTTGGTTAGGTGAATTTCGTAAGTAAAAACAAACTTTTCTTTAGAAAGTTTTATAGAATTTGAATCAAAACTTTGGCCTCTGTGGACCTGACGGTACGTATGCAAAACTGAAAAATTACACTTTTCACATTCACTTTTCTTTTCTTGATTTCAGATATTCACTTTTCGTTGTTGGTATCTCCTTTATGAGATGCTGGAGGAGGATAAGTTAATTACGCTTTAAATTGTGAACCTGATTCTCCAATCTATAAAATGAAAATCTGTCAATAAAGAGAAATGACTTAAAAGAATAAAATAATCTAAATATTCCTTAAATAAACAAAACTACTTTGTATGAACATAGCTACTATATTCTTTAAGCGAACTATTCTTTACACATATAATCTTACAGACACTTTTTATAATTTTATTTTCTTCTTTTTCAGCTACTCCCGTACATGGTGGTTCTTCGGTATTTTCCCCTGGTTGGTTATGAGGATTTGTCTCTTATTCCACAAGCTACAGACAACAAGGGTTGCTTGACATGACGGTCAATGAACAGACTTCAGATGCGTACACAAGAAGAAAAAAGATCTTTTGGGTTCTTCTGGGTGTGCGATGAACATGAACGAAGAGGGTGTTTATTGAACGTGGTGGTAGCAACGTGTTGATCTGTTGCATGTGTTTCTTGAATCTTGAATGTTGCGGGGTGGTTGAGGTGTCGGCATGCACTCACATGTGAGAAGGTCTTAGGGCTGGATCAACGGCTTTATCTGCTGACGCAAACGACTGGCCGTGTCCTCCACTGTCGTCGTGCTTTGATGAAAACCTATGCCATTGTATATATAAACTATAGTACTATCTCCTGAGGTGCGCCATCTATCGACGAAAAATTAAGCTCGAGAATACCATGGGAAGCAACAACAACAATTAAAATGGTGGAAATTGTTGTTGTTGCTTCCCATGGTATTCTAGAGCTTAGTTTTTCGTCGATAGATGGCGCACCTAAGGTGGGAATACTATAGTTTATATATACAATGCCTATGCTTCGAAATTTTTGCTTCAGATTTCAGATTCGGTAGGTAGGTATATTTGTGGTTCGATGGATTGGCTACGGACGCAGTGGATGGGCACCGCCAGTCGTTTAGACATGAATTTAGTCTCGCTGATTCTTCCTGATAAGAAAAAGAATCGAATAGAGACCAATACGAATAAAAATGGTTGCAAAAAAAAAACTTTTGCTAAACTGGGTTGGGATGGATGGTTATTATATTACCTGCTAATGTTCCAGGATGCCTCCACGCTAAGAATTCTTTGTTAGCTGTCTTCAAACAGTAAGAACTTTAGTTGTTTCAGAATATAGTTCTTTCTTCTTGAAAGTTTGAGTGGTAAAAGAAAGTTTGGTGAAACTTTCCCACCGAGCAAAACTTATCGTGGTTTTTAGGGCGACAGAAAAAAAATATGGCTTCCTTTTAATTTTCGATTTGTCTGCCTACGTGGCATGTTCGAAAATGTGAACTCTTTTAGTTTGTATTGTTTCGAATTCGAAACTATAGATGGTGTGGCTTAAGTGGAGTGCGCACTGGCTCGTTTATGGACGATCAAAAAGGGAATATTATACGAATGTCAGAAATCAAATAAATAATTTGACTTGTTTCCTTTCTGAATATTTTTATTCAGATGTTTTGACGTATGACAGCTGTCATAAAATGGATGTCTCAATTTTTTTTTCTTACAATCAGTTGCTTCACCTTTTTTCTGCTGGTAAAACAATTTGGGTACATTGTTGCCTCTCTACTTGGTAGCTCTAAAAGAAGATCTTGGATCTCATTTTCAGCGATGGCATTTGCTTTCTCATTTTGAGTTATAAATAACTCATTTTGAATTTTTAGTGGTGGAATGCTATTGCCTTTTTTTTAATTACCTTTGTGGTTTTCCAGATGGGCTTACTTGCTTTTTCAAAACAAGATAGAAGAGTGTCCCACTTTTTATTTTTAAAGGAACAAATCTCCATTTTTATTTAATTGTTTAAGAATTTTAAATTAGAAAGAAAAGATTCCTGTCTATACCGTATCCAATTTCTTCTCTCAGTGTTTCGTAGACGGATAAGAGAAAGAATATAGTTTGACAGAGTTAGTTTGTGGATATTATGAGATGGTTTTTTAGGTATGGAGAAATCAGTTGCCCTTTTAATTATATCGGTAAAATGTTCAACGTAAGCGTCGATTTGGCAAGATGAATTTATATTTTCGATTGAAACGACGTTGGAGGCTTAGTTTTCTTTGACGAAGGACTCGTACCTTGTCCAGTTTGCAGCTCTATAGTTGTAACGTGTTCTCTCTGTAGCCGTTGAGACATTGAAATTTAATTGAATACAAACAGGAAGATGGTCGGAACCTTATTTATTTAAAGTTGTTGGGTTAGAAAGATTTGGACCACTGTTTGTTAAAAATAAGTCGATTGTAGAAGGGGATTTGGAAATGGATTTAGGAATGTAAGTAGGATCAGGTGTGTGCAAAATAGAGAAATATGTATCTTTTAGAGGAAATAGTATAGTGGAGAATATTTCCCCAAAACAATTTTTTTTATAATGCACACGCGCTCAAGGGGTTTGTTGTAGCCCTTTTAATGATAAGTCACAGCGCGAGCGATAGGAAGTTAGGAAGGAAGGGAAAGGTGGTGTCGATGAACATTGTTCTTCAATATTTGAAGATCAAAATGCCAAGGAAAAATTGTGCCAGGCAATCCATTCCACATTCGTGCTGTATGGCTAAAGAAAGAATCTCTATATTTCACGGTAGGTCCGAAATTGGGCTCAAGTGTAAACTAATGAGCGTTACTAGCAAGACGAGTATTACGGGGGAAATGTTTAAGGGGTGGAACGCAGCTGGCTACCTCGAGTGAGCATTTTTTGTAAAAGAATCTGTAAAATAAGGAAAGACATGAGACATTTCGACGATGTTCGAGTGACGGAAATGTTTCCATAATGTTTCTCTCTCCTATCAATTTTAACGCTTTTTTCTGAACTCTGTCGAGCAGGTGGAAAAAAGTTTGACAAGCACCTGCCCAGAGATTGGAGTTATACTCGAGTTTAGGGCATATAAACGCTTTGTAAATTGCAGCCAGATCAGAAGGGTGAAAAACTTCTTGCATCTATTAAGAAAGCCTAAGCAAGCATCTTGCAGCATTCTTGGCAATCTCAAGTATATGATCATTCCAACGGAGATTGTCACTGATACACATACCGAGTACTGATAGCTTTTCGGCCTCCTCGATGCAAGTACCATTCATGGATAATGGCATAGGGGGTATGTTTAGCTTCAACGACACAAGGCAGAATTGAGTTTTCGACGCATTCAACTCCACATGACTTCTATTACCTAAATTCACAATGCTGTTTAAATCGGAGTTTAATGAGCTTATCATGCGATTTCGTTGTAATAACACGTCCAAAGTGAAGGCCGTGAATTATCAAACGTATATGAAAAGCTGAGGGTTGAGTCGTCAGCAAAACAATTTAATGGATTAGAAGTCACAGACAAGAGACCATTTATTAAAATAAGAAAGAAAGTCGGAGACACAACGGAGCCCTGGGGCACACCAGCATTTATTTTGTGGAGATCAGATTTAAAACCGTCTAATACAACTTGTATTGAACGGTCCAGAAGGAAGCTTCTAACCCAACGAATAAGAGTATCATCGGTACTAAATGTACGCATTTTCGATAAAAGAGCTTCATGCCAAACTCTATCAAATGCATTTGAAATATCAAGTGCAATAATCTTGTTGTCGCCAAAGCGATGCACAGATTTGTTCCGCTGTTCGGTGAGATATGCCGTCAGATCACCAGTGGAACGATTGCTGCGAAAGCCGTATTGCTGGTCATTTAAAAGCTCCCGATCTTCGAGATATTTCTTGAGCTGACGATTTATCAGCGTTTCCATGACCTTGGAAAGAAGGGACGCAAGTGCAATTGGTCGGTAGGAGGAGGCGGAGGAGGAGGCACCTTTTTTGGGACGGGCTGGACAAATGCTGTTGAAAGATTCCTGAACGATAGGAGCCATGAAAAAGCTTACGCAGTGGTTTTGCCAGCGATGAAGAACACTTCTTCAGACGAATAGGGGGTATACCATCCGGGCCAGCGGATTTGTGTATATCAAGATGTTGAAGTACTCTTGCTTCTGTACGAGTGCGGAAAAATATCTGTCCCATAGAAGAATTAACGTTCTCAAGTACAGGAGGGGCATTGTTGCTTGCAGGCAACGTAGAACTTGCAGCAAAATGAGCTGCGAGCATATTCGCCTACTCTGAAGAGCTGACAAAAGGTTTATCGTCGACGATGAGCGTTGGAACTGATGATGACGTTGAGTTCTTGACATTTTTTACAAATGACCCGAAGTTTTTACTGCATTCGGGACATTGCAGAATTTTTTGCCGTAACTTCTGGTCATGTACAAATTTCGTTTTGTGTATAACGGAGTTGCACGAGTTCCTAACTTGTTTGTGTTTCTTCCGATTTTCCTCAGTTGGGTTGGCTTTGTAGGATCGGAAGCTTACTTCTTTCAACCTGATAGCATCTTTACACTCTTCGGTAAACCTAGACTTTTCTTTTGGTTTGATACATTATGTTCTGTGAGGGACAAAAGTTCTCATTCCAAGAAAAATCACTTCTCTAATCATTTCAGCACTGGCATCAATGCCATTATCGAGGAAGCATAATGACCAGTTAAAGTTGCGAAAGAAATTATTCAGACCGTCCCAGTTGGCTTTCTCGTATTGCCAAACGGTCCTTGTTGGAAATTTTTTATTTAACTGGATGGTTGGAGATCGAGAAATTAGCTGAAATGACACAATGGTCCGAGTTGCCAAATGGAGAAGTTACTTCAATAGTATATTTATCAGGATGGGAAGTAAGGAACAAGTCAAGAGTATGGGCGGAATGCCCATCAACATCCGGTATACGAGTAGGCTCATCGACAAGCTGGGTAAGATAGTTATACTCAGCAAAGATCTCGGTATACCTTCCTTCGAGTGTTGTCTGGCCAGAATAGCAAAGCCAACTTGAATTGTGTACATTGAAGTCGCCCGTAATCACGACATCAGTGTGAGGACAATGGGAAAAAATTCGGGAAATTGAATCTGACAAAACATCTAACTCATCACAAGTAGACATGCTGTCAAGATTTGGACTCCTGTAAAGAAAACAGTATGCTTGCGGACAGTGAATTTGAGCCTGAGGAAATTAAAGTTCGTATTAGAACAATGCCCATATTGGGGAAGGCTCTGGCAAGCAATATCATTACTAACATAAACCACAAGATCATGGTGGGAAAAAGTAATGGCACAAAGTTATATCCAAACAAACAAAATTCTGATAAATCAGTATTCTGTCCAACCTGGGTTTCACTTAATGCCAAAACAGCTGGCCTGTATTGCACAGTATCAGTATGGGCGTACACAGAAAAGAAATTCTTTCTTAGCCCACGAACATTTGAATATACAACACAAAAATCACTTACCATTTTGAAAACTAAACACAAAAAATTCAACTTTGACGAAACTAAGTTCAGCCGTGAAGTATAGACCCATATTAATTCCAATTATAAACAAACTGTCCTAGGTGTTATGCCCATAAAACAATTTGCAAACGGTTATTAATATAAACTAAAAAAGACGATTGAACTATACATCAAATGCTGCTCTTCTATCCAGTGCGAACGTCTTGCGATAAGCCTCACAAGAAGCTTGCATAGCATAGAAAGCAACAATACCAACGGCTTCTATGATGTGTGTGTGTGTGTGTGTGTGTGTATGTGTGTGTGTGTGTGTGTGTGTAATCACGACATCAGTGTGAGGACAATGGGAAAAAATTCGGGAAATTGAATCTGACAAAACATCTAACTCATCACAAGTAGACATGCTGTCAAGATTTGGACTCCTGTAAAGAAAACAGTATGCTTGCGGACAGTGAATTTGAGCCTGAGGAAATTAAAGTTCGTATTAGAACAATGCCCATATTGGGGAAGGCTCTGGCAAGCAATATCATTACTAACATAAACCACAAGATCATGGTGGGAAAAAGTAATGGCACAAAGTTATATCCAAAC
Organism: Platycheirus albimanus; assembly: GCA_916050605.2. Taxonomy (NCBI): domain Eukaryota; kingdom Metazoa; phylum Arthropoda; class Insecta; order Diptera; family Syrphidae; genus Platycheirus; species Platycheirus albimanus. Next base: position 161,421,761 of record OU696696.1, on the reverse strand, counting down.
AAACAAAATTCTGATAAATCAGTATTCTGTCCAACCTGGGTTTCACTTAATGCCAAAACAGCTGGCCTGTATTGCACAGTATCAGTATGGGCGTACACAAAAAAGAAATTCTTTCTTAGCCCACGAGCATTTGAATATACAACACAAAAATCACTTACCATTTTGAAAACTAAACACAAAAAATTCAACTTTGACGAAACTAA
>OU696696.1:161392125-161403858 GCA_916050605.2 Platycheirus albimanus | reverse complement strand
AATGATAATGATAATGATAATGATAATGATAATGATAATGATAATGATAATGATAATGATAATGATAATGATAATGATAATGATAATGATAATGATAATGATAATGATAATGATAATGATAATGATAATGATAATGATAATGATAATGATAATGATAATGATAATGATAATGATAATGATAATGATAATGATAATGATAATGATAATGATAATGATAATGATAATGATAATGATAATGATAATGATAATGATAATGATAATGATAATGATAATGATAATGATAATGATAATGATAATGATAATGATAATGATAATGATAATGATAATGATAATGATAATGATAATGATAATGATAATGATAATGATAATGATAATGATAATGATAATGATAATGATAATGATAATGATAATGATAATGATAATGATAATGATAATGATAATGATAATGATAATGATAATGATAATGTAATGATAATGATAATGATAATGATAATGATAAGATAATGATAATGATAATGATAATGATAATGATAATGATAATGATAATGATAATGATAATGATAATGATAATGATAATGATAATGATAATGATAATGATAATGATAATGATAATGATAATGATAATGATAATGATAATGATAATGATAATGATAATGATAATGATAATGATAATGATAATGATAATGATAATGATAATGATAATGATAATGATAATGATAATGATAATGATAATGATAATGATAATGATAATGATAATGATAATGATAATGATAATGATAATGATAATGATAATGATAATGATAATGATAATGATAATGATAATGATAATGATAATGATAATGATAATGATAATGATAATGATAATGATAATGATAATGATAATGATAATGATAATGATAATGATAATGATAATGATAATGATAATGATAATGATAATGATAATGATAATGATAATGATAATGATAATGATAATGATAATGATAATGATAATGATAATGATAATGATAATGATAATGATAATGATAATGATAATGATAATGATAATGATAATGATAATGATAATGATAATGATAATGATAATGATAATGATAATGATAATGATAATGATAATGATAATGATAATGATAATGATAATGATAATGATAATGATAATGATAATGATAATGATAATGATAATGATAATGATAATGATAATGATAATGATAATGATAATGATAATGATAATGATAATGATAATGATAATGATAATGATAATGATAATGATAATGATAATGATAATGATAATGATAATGATAATGATAATGATAATGATAATGATAATGATAATGATAATGATAATGATAATGATAATGATAATGATAATGATAATGATAATGATAATGATAATGATAATGATAATGATAATGATAATGATAATGATAATGATAATGATAATGATAATGATAATGATAATGATAATGATAATGATAATGATAATGATAATGATAATGATAATGATAATGATAATGATAATGATAATGATAATGATAATGATAATGATAATGATAATGATAATGATAATGATAATGATAATGATAATGATAATGATAATGATAATGATAATGATAATGATAATGATAATGATAATGATAATGATAATGATAATGATAATGATAATGATAATGATAATGATAATGATAATGATAATGATAATGATAATGATAATGATAATGATAATGATAATGATAATGATAATGATAATGATAATGATAATGATAATGATAATGATAATGATAATGATAATGATAATGATAATATAATGATAATGATAATGATGATAATGATAATGATAATGATAATGATAATGATAATGATAATGATAATGATAATGATAATGATAATGATAATGATAATGATAATGATAATGATAATGATAATGATATGATAATGATAATGATAATGATAATGATAATGATAATGATAATGATAATGATAATGATAATGATAATGATAATGATAATGATAATGATAATGATAATGATAATGATAATGATAAGATATGATAATGATAATGATAATGATAATGATAATGATAATGATAATGATAATGATAATGATAATGATAATGTAATGATAATGATATGATAATGATAATGATATGAATGATAATGATAATGATAATGATAATGATAATGATATGATAATGATAATGATAAGATAATGATAATGATAATGATAATGATAATGATATGATATGAAATGATAATGATAATGATAATGATAATGATAATGATAATGATAAGATATGATAATGATAATGATAATGATAATGATAATGATAATGATAATGATAATGATAATGATAATGATAATGATAATGATATGATAATGATAATGATAATGAATAATGATAATAATAATGATAATGATAATGATAATGATAATGATAATGAATAATGATAATGATAATGATAATGATAATGATAATGATAATGATAATGATAATGATAATGATAATGATAATGATAATGATAATGATAATGATAATGATAATGATAATGAAATGATAATGATAATGATAATGATAATGATAATGATAATGATAATGATAATGATAATGATAATGATAATGATAATGATAATGATAATGATAATGATAATGATAATGATAATGATATGATAATGATAATGATAATGATATGATAATGATAATGATAATGATAATGATAATGATAATGATAATGATAATGATAATGATAATGATAATGATAATGATAATGATAATGATAATGATAATGATAATGATAATGATAATGATAATGATAATGATAATGATAATGATAATGATAATGATAATGATAATGATAATGATAATGATAATGATAATGATAATGATAATGATAATGATAATGATAATGATAATGATAAGATAATGATAATGATAATGATAATGATAATGATAATGATAATGATAATGATAATGATAATGATAATGATAATGATAATGATAATGAAATGATAATGATAATGATAATGATATGATATGATAATGATAATGATAATGATAATGATAATGATAATGATAATGATAATGATAATGATAATGATAATGATAATGATAATGATAATGATAATGATAATGATAATGATAATGATAATGATAATGATAATGATAATGATAATGATAATGATAATGATAATGATAATGATAATGATAATGATAATGATAATGATAATGATAATGATAATGATAATGATAATGATAATGATAATGATAATGATAATGAAATGATAATGATAATGATAATGATAATGATAATGATAATGATAATGATAATGATAATGATAATGATAATGATAATGATAATGATAATGATAATGATAATGATAATGATAATGATAATGATAATGATAATGATAATGATAATGATAATGATAATGATAATGATAATGATAATGATAATGATAATGATAATGATAATGATAATGATAATGATAATGATAATGATAATGATAATGATAATGATAATGATAATGATAATGATAATGATAATGATAAGATAATGATAATGATAATGATAATGATAATGATAATGATAATGATAATGATAATGATAATGATAATGATAATGATAATGATAATGATAATGATAATGATAATGATAATGATAATGATAATGATAATGATAATGATAATGATAATGATAATGATAATGATAATGATAATGATAATGATAATGATATGATAATGAAATGATAATGATAATGATAATGATAATGATAATGATAATGATAATGATAATGATAATGATAATGATAATGATAATGATAATGATAATGATAATGATAATGATAATGATAATGATAATGATAATGATAATGATAATGATAATGATAATGATAATGAAATGATAATGATAATGATAATGATAATGATAATGATAATGATAATGATAATGATAATGATAATGATAATGATAATGATAATGATAATGATAATGATAATGATAATGATAATGAAAATGATAATGATAATGATAATGATAATGATATGATAATGATAATGATAATAATGATAATGATAATGATAATGATAATGATAATGATAATGATAATGATAATGATAATGATAATGATAATGATAATGATAATGATAATGATAATGATAATGATAATGATAATGATAATGATAATGATAATGATAATGATAATGATAATGATAATGTATAATGATAATGATAATGATAATGATAATGATAATGATAATGATAATGATAATGATAATGATAATGATAATGATAATGATAATGATAATGATAATGATAATGATAAGATAATGATAATGATAATGATAATGATATGATAATGATAATGATAATGATAATGATAATGATAATGATAATGATAATGATAATGATAATGATAATGATAAGATAATGATAATGATAATGATAATGATAATGATGATAATGATAAGATAATGATAATGATAATGATAATGATAATGATAATGATAATGATAATGATAAGATAATGATAATGATAATGATAATGATAATGATAATGATAATGATAATGATAATGATAATGATAATGATAATGATAATGATAATGATAATGATAATGATAATGATAATGATAATGATAATGATAATGATAATGATAATGATAATGATAATGATAATGTTAATATAATGATAATGATAATGATAATGATAATGATAATGATAATGATAATGATAATGATAATGATAATGATAATGATAATGATAATGATAATGATAATGATAATGATAATGATAATGATAATGATAATGATAATGATAATGATAATGATAATGATAATGATAATGATAATGATAATGATAATGATAATGATAATGATAATGATAATGATAATGATAATGATAATGATAATGATAATGATAATGATAATGATAATGATATGATGATAATGATAATGATAATGATAATGATAATGATAATGATAATGATAATGATAATGATAATGATAAATGATAATGATAATGATAATGATAATGATAATGATAATGATAATGATAATGATAATGATAATGATAATGATAATGATAATGATAATGATAAGATAATGATAATGATAATGATAATGATAATGATAATGATAATGATAATGATAATGATAATGATAATGATAATGATAATGATAATGATAATGATAATGATAATGATAATGATAATGATAATGATAATGATAATGATAATGATAATGATAATGATAATGATAATGATAATGATAATGATAATGATAATGATAATGATAATGATAATGATAATGATAATGATAATGATAATGATAATGATAATGATAATGATAATGATAATGATAATGATAATGATAATGATAATGATAATGATAATGATAATGATAATGATAATGATTATGATAATGATAATGATAATGATAATGATAATGATAATGATAATGATGATGATAATGATAATGATAATGATAATGATAATGATAATGATAATGATAATGATAATGATAATGATAATGATAATGATAATGATAATGATAATGATAATGATAATGATAATGATAATGATAATGATAATGATAATGATAATGATAGATAATGATAATGATATGATAATGATAATGATAATGATAATGATAATGATAATGATAATGATAATGATAATGATAATGATAATGATGATGATAATGATAATGATAATGATAATGATAATGATAATGATAATGATAATGATAATGATATGATAATGATAATGATAATGATAATGATAATGATAATGATAATGATAATGATAATGATAATGATAATGATAATGATAATGATAATGATAATGATAATGATAATGATAATGATAATGATAATGATAAAGATAATGATAATGATAATGATAATGATAATGATAATGATAATGATAATGATAATGATAATGATAATGATAATGATAATGATAATGATAATGATAATGATAATGATAATGATAATGATAATGATAATGATAATGATAATGATAATGATAATGATATGATAATGATAATGATAATGATAATGATAATGATAATGATAATGATAATGATAATGATAATGATAATGATAATGATATGATAATGATAATGATAATGATAATGATAATGATAATGATAATGATAATGATAATGATAATGATAATGATAATGATAATGATAATGATAATGATAATGATAATGATAATGATAATGATATGATAATGATAATGATAATGATAATGATAATGATAATGATAATGATAATGATAATGATAATGATAATGATAATGATAATGATAAAGATAATGATAATGATAATGATAATGATAATGATAATGATAATGATAATGATAATGATAATGATAATGATAATGATAATGATAATGATAATGATAATGAATAATGATAATGATAATGATAATGATAATGATAATGATATGATAATGATAATGATAATGATAATGATAATGATAATGATAATGATAATGATAATGATAATGATAATGATAATGATAATGATAATGATATGATAATGATAATGATAATTATAATGATAATGATAATGATAATGATAAGATAATGATAATGATAATGATAATGATAATGATAATGATAATGATAATGATAATGATAATGATAATGATAATGATAATGATAAAGATAATGATAATGATAATGATAATGATAATGATAATGATAATGATAATGATAATGATAATGATAATGATAATGATAATGTAAGATAATGATAATGATAATGATAATGATAATGATAATGATAATGATAATGATAATGATAATGATAATGATAATGATAATGATAATGATAATGATAAGATAATGATAATGATAATGATAATGATAATGATAATGATAATGATAATGATAATGATAATGATAATGATAATGAAATGATAATGATAATGATAATGATAATGATAATGATAATGATAATGATAATGATAATGATAATGATAATGATAATGATAATGATAATGATAATGATAATGATAATGATAATGATAATGATAATGATAATGATAATGATAATGATAATGATAATGATAATGATATGATAATGATAATGATAATGATAATGATAATGATAATGATAATGATAATGATAATGATAATGATAATGATAATGATAATGATAATGATAATGATAATGATAATGATAATGATAATGATAATGATAATGATAATGATAATGATAATGATAATGATAATGATAATGATAATGATAATGATAATGATAATGATAATGATAATGATAATGATAATGATAATGATAATGATAATGATAATGATAATGATAATGATAATGATAATGATAATGATAATGATAATGATAATGATAATGATAATGATAATGATAATGATAATGATAATGATAATGATAATGATAATGATAATGATAATGATAATGATAATGATAATGATAATGATAATGATATGATAATGATAATGATAATGATAATGATAATGATAATGATAATGATAATGATAATGATAATGATAATGATAATGATAATGATAATGATAATGATAATGATAATGATAATGATAATGATAATGATAATGATAATGATAATGATAATGATAATGATAATGATAATGATAATGATAATGATAATGATAATGATAATGATAATGATAATGATAATGATAATGATAATGATAATGATAATGATAATGATAATGATAATGATAATGATAATGATAATGATAATGATATCGATAATGATATGATAATGATAATGATAATGATAATGATAATGATAATGATAATGATAATGATAATGATAATGATAATGATAATGATATAAATAATGATAATGATAATGATAATGATAATGATAATGATAATGATAATGATAATGATAATGATAATGATAAGATAATGATAATGATAATGATAATGATAATGATAATGATAATGATAATGATAATGATAATGATAATGATAATGATAATGATAATGATATAATGATAATGATAATGATAATGATAATGATAATGATAATGATAATGATAATGATAATGATAATGATAATGATAATGATAATGATAATGATAATGATAATGATATGATAATGATAATGATAATGATAATGATAATGATAATGATAATGATAATGATAATGATAATGATAATGATAATGATAATGATAATGATAATGATAATGATAATGATAATGATAAATGATAATGATAATGATAATGATAATGATAATGATAATGATAATGATAATGATAATGATAATGATAATGATAATGATAATGATAATGATAATGATAATGATAATGATAATGATAATGATAATGATAATGATAATGATAATGATAATGATATGATAATGATAATGATAATGATAATGATAATGATAATGATAATATAATGATAATGATAATGATAAGATAATGATAATGATAATGATAATGATAATGATAATGATAATGATAATGATAATGATAATGATAATGATAATGATAATGATAATGATAATGATAATGATAATGATAATGATATGATAATGATAATGATAATGATAATGATAATGATAATGATAATGATATGATAATGATAATGATAATGATAATGATAATGATAATGATAATGATAATGATAATGATAATGATAATGATAATGATAATGATAATGATAATGATAATGATAATGATAATGATAATGATAATGATAATGATAATGATAATGATAATGATAATGATAATGATAATGATAATGATAATGATAATGATAATGATAATGATAATGATAATGATAATGATAATGATAATGATAATGATAATGATAATGATAATGATAATGATAATGATAATGATAATGATAATGATAATGATAATGATAATGATAATGATAATGATAATGATAATGATAATGATAATGATAATGATAATGATAATGATAATGATAATGATAATGATAATGATAATGATAATGATAATGATAATGATAATGATAATGATAATGATAATGATAATGATAATGATAATGATAATGATAATGATAAGGTAATGATAATGATAATGATAATGATAATGATAATGATAATGATATGATAATGATAATGATAATGATAATGATAATGATAATGATAATGATAATGATAATAATAATAATGATAATGATAATGATAATGATAATGATAATGATAATGATAATGATAATGATAATGATAATGATAATGATAATGATAATGATAATGATAATGATAATGATAATGATAATGATAATGATAATGATAATGATAATGATAATGATAATGATAATGATATTGATAATGATAATGATAATGATAATGATAATGATAATGATAATGATAATGATAATGATAATGATAATGATAATGATAATGATAATGTAATGATAATGATAATGATAATGATAATGATAATGATAATGATAATGATAATGATAATGATAATGATAATGATAATGATAATGACATGATAATGATAATGATAATGATAATGATAATGATAATGATAATGATAATGATAATGATAATGATAATGATAATGATAATGATAATGATAATGATAATGATAATGATAATGATAATGATAATGATAATGATAATGATATGATAATGATAATGATAATGATAATGATAATGATAATGATAATGATAATGATAATGATAATGATAATGATAATGATAATGATAATGATAATGATAATGATAATGATAATGATAATGATAATGATATGATAATGATAATGATAATGATAATGATAATGATAATGATAATGATAATGATAATGATAATGATAATGATAATGATAATGATAATGATAATGATAATGATAATGATAATGATAATGATAATGATAATGATAATGATAATGATAATGATAATGATAATGATAATGATAATGATAATGAAATGATAATGATAATGATAATGATAATGATAATGATAATGATAATGATAATGATAATGATAATGATAATGATAATGATAATGATAATGATAATGATAATGATATAATGATAATGATAATGATATGATAATGATAATGATAATGATAATGATAATGAGAATGATAATGATAATGATAATGATAATGATAATGATAATGATAATGATAATGATAATGATAATGATAATGATAATGATAATGATAATGATAATGATAATGATATGATAATGATAATGATAATGATAATGATAATGATAATGATAATGATAATGATAATGATAATGATAATGATAATGATAATGATAATGATAATGATAATGATAATGATAATGATAATGATATGATAATGATAATGATAATGATAATGATAATGATAATGATAATGATAATGATAATGATAATGATAATGATAATGATAATGATAATGATAATGATAATGATAATGATAATGATAATGATAATGATAATGATAATGATAATGATAATGATAATGATAATGATAATGATAATGATAATGATAATGATAATGCTATGATAATGATAATGATAATGATAATGATAATGATAATGATAATGATAATGATAATGATAATGATAATGATAATGATAATGATAATGATAATGATAATGATAATGATAATGATAATGATAATGATAATGATAATGATAATGATAATGATAATGAATGATAATGATAATGATAATGATAATGATAATGATAATGATAATGATAATGATAATGATAATGATAATGATAATGATAATGATAATGATAATGATAATGATAATGATAATGATAATGATAATGATAATGATAATGATAATGATAATGATAATGATAATGATAATGATAATGATAATGATAATGAAAATGATAATGATAATGATAATGATAATGATAATGATAATGATAATGATAATGATAATGATAATGATAATGAAATGATAATGATAATGATAATGATAATGATAATGATAATGATAATGATAATGATAATGATAATGATAATGATAATGATAATGATAATGATAATGATAATGATAATGATAATGATAATGATAATGAAGAATGATAATGATAATGATAATGATAATGATAATGATAATGATAATGATAATGATATAATGATAATGATAATGATAATGATAATGATAATGATAATGATAATGATAATGATAATGATAATGATAATGATAATGATAATGATAATGATAATGATAATGATAATGATAATGATAATGATAATGATAATGATAATGATAATGATAATGATAATGATAATGATAATGATAATGATAATGATAATGATAATGATAATGATAATGATAATGATAATGATAATGATAATGATAATGATAATGATAATGAATGATAATGATAATGATAATGAAATGATAATGATAATGATAATGATAATGATAATGATAATGATAATGATAATGATAATGATAATGATAATGATAAGATAATGATAATGATAATGATAATGATAATGATAATGATAATGATAATGATAATGATAATGATAATGATAATGATAATGATAATGATAATGATAATGATAATGATAATGATAATGATAATGATAATGATAATGATAATGATATGATAATGATAATGATAATGATAATGATAATGATAATGATAATGATAATGATAATGATAATGATAATGATAATGATAATGATAATGATAATGATAATGATAATGATAATGATAATGATAATGATAATGATAATGATAATGATAATGATAATGATAATGATAATGATAATGATAATG